>CAMPDV010001424.1:0-120315 GCA_946699065.1 Loxodes magnus | reverse complement strand
TAGATTATTTTATAAAATAACTTAAAAAAACTTAAAATAAATAAAATAATTATATATCAATGTAATGTTTAATAAATGAACTTAAATAAACTACTATAAATAAATTTATTCTCCTATCTTTCTGAAAGATTAGAATTTTCTATTTAATTATTTTTTCTAATTGTTTTATTTAAAAAATAATTTGGGAACAATTTTATATTAAACAATTTAAGAGATTTAGTAATAATATAAATTAAATCAAATTGAGTAAAGGTATTTAAGGAAATCTTTTTTTTAGAAAACTTTTCATTTACTCCTACTTTTTCTTTTCATTCACTCTATTTTTTTCCTTCTTTTTATATACCTTTTTATATACCTTTTTATTTAAATTGATTACTATAAATATCTTAAAATTCAATAGGATATTACCTTTAGATGTCCTTATTTTCTTTTTGGACTAAATTCTATTTTTTCTATTTTTTATTTGAAAATAGTTAAATTTAAATAATTTTATCCTCTAAACTGAAAGGATTTCATATAAAAATGTAGAATATAATTGAAAATTATATTGAAACATTTTGAAAAATTCCGATTAAAGCTAAAGTTATAACTCCTTTATACAAACTAATAATTGTTCTTTTTTCAGGTTGGTTTTTCTTTAAATAAAATAAATCTATATTTGTTTCCATATTGGTCATTTATTTAAATAAGAAATACTTATAATTTTTATTAGCTACTTTGTTTAAACAAATTTAACTAAAAAATTATTTAAGCTAATAGCTTAAAGATACCAAAAGGAAAAAATTTTATTAAATTTTAGTAAATTAGGTTTATCTTTATCATTTCTCTTTTATTATCATTTATTAAATAAAGATAATGCTATGATGGTTAAAGATAACTTAAATTAAAAGATACTAAGATTTAAATAATTATAATCTGCTTAATTGTTTTAAATTTCTTAAATACCTTTAATTTAATTACTTAAGCTAATTTATTATTTCATTAAATTAGAATAATTGTTATAACTTTTTTTAAAGTATGCTAATACATTTTTTAAACTTTTTCCCTTAATTAGCTTATTTGATAAAATATCTATTTTTATATTTAAATTAATAATTATTAATTTAATTCTTATATTTAAGTGGCTTATTTAACTAATTAACTCAGGATAAGTAGGATTGTCTCTTCTATTTTTAGAATTTAATTACATTGCTAACTAGCTAAATTTATTTTCATAGATCTAAGAATTTATTTATTCTCCTTACTAATAAAAGGTATTTTAGATAAATATTAAATTAATTAGATGCTTCTATCTTTAATCATAATAATTTTCATACAGTTTAAAAAAGTAGATCAATAAGGTTTATTTAGAAAATGCATAATCATTAGTGGACTTTAATTTGATGCTTCTTAAAATTTATTAAAGAATGAAATAAACTAAATATTTATATAGCTAATTTATTTTGAAAGATTGCTTTAAGATTTATCTTAAGAGATAGATAATTAATTGAAGGTAATTTACTAAGAACAAGTTTCAAATAAGATGGTGATGAGACTTAGGAATGCTTTTATCATTAAATAAGCAATAAACTTTTTTTCAATTTACTCTTTATATTTCTTTTATTTAATTAAGATTCCTATTGAGAAAGCCTATAGTTGATATTAAAAAAGAAGGTATTATAATCAACATTACTAAGATACTTTGAATGACTTAGTGGATTACAAGCTTATAATAAAAATTATTAGATAACAAAGACTATCATTTCTAATTTTTATAGTTAAAGTATAATTCTCTTAACACAACACTAAAGTTAGAGGGTAAATATTATAAAATCTATAAATGTTAGCAATCAAGTAATTAAGAAGCAAAAGGTATGATTTGCAACACTTGCTATAATACAGTTATAATCATATTTTTTAGCCTAGCTTAAGTTTATTAAGAGGGAAGAAAATTGAAAATATTTATAAAGTTATAATTATTTTTAAATAAATAATGAATTTATACCTTACAAGTATTATATTATAATTTAAGCTTACTACAACTATAAAGATAAATATACTTATAATTATTATAATTATAAATGTAATTCATATAGTACTTTATTTTATATTTAGTATATGGTTAAATTTTAAAGATTCTGTATTTTAAATTTAAAACTAACTAACTGTCTCTTAAGATTATCAAAAAATTGTAAGCTAAAGGTAAAATATATTAAATAATAAAGATATAATAATAATCTATTTTCAATTAAATTTAATGGATTAAGCTATTTTTCTAAAAGATATTCTGAATTATTATTTTATTTTATTGATCTAGAAATATAATCTTATTCGTAGATTTCTCAGAGAATACTGTTGTGGAATTTTAGTGATTTATATAGATTGAATCTTAAATTTCTATCAGTCTCGAAAATAAAATTCCATATATACAATAACAAACTCTATGAATCTCATAAATCCTTAAATAAAAATAACTAACCATTTTAGAAAAAAGATAAAAAAGTATGAAATGCTTTAACTTTTCTTTTCTAATAATTTTATAGTAAAATGTCTATTCATAATATTAATCTTAATCAGCTATATTTAAATTTTATAAGTCCAAGAATAAATTTATACTTATTAGAGTTTTTTAAAAAGATAGATATAAATATCTATTCTTTTTATATAGTTATTTATTTAAATTTTAAGATACATAATTGTTTGAAATTCCTTTTAAAATGCCCTTAATTTCTTAAATAGAAAAAGATTAAATTTATATGATTGAAGGAGAGATTATAATTTATCTAAATAAACATGATATATCAATTTTATATTTAATTAAATAGCTTTAGATAATTTTATAAACTTAATGAAATAATTTATTTTAATACTTCATATCTTAATTTATACTTATAAATTATATAATCTTTTAATATTTTCGAAAAGGATATCTAATCTATTCTTATACATTTTATATCTATCTGTAACAATTATCATAACTTAAATTTTATTTATTTATGGAGATATAAAAATGTTTATTAACTTGATTTTTATTATTAAGTCATAGTTGAAAAAGGTTTCTATAATTATTTAATTTAACTTTTATATTTTAATAATGACTGATTATTTATATTTGGTTCCCTTCTATTAGTTTATCTTTTATTAAATTGAATATAAAATAAAAGCTAAATTAAATAAAGTAGTTTTAAATAATTATTATAGCTCTTCCTATAATTTCCTTTTATAATATGTTTATTTAAATATTTTTCTTAAATAGATGTATAAAGAATTTATGAATGCTTAATAAATTAGTTAATTTATTATAGTGTTCTTTAATCTAATATATAAGCATATGGATAATTTTATTATTTTTTGTTTTCAAATTAGTTTAAAAATTAATTATTCCTCTTATTTCTGTTTTATTTTAATTTAGGTTCTCATATTAAAATATTTCAAGTTTATTTCTTAAATATAATTAATAAATATTTAGATAAAATAAGAAATAACTTAAATACATAGATAGCTATTACATATTTAAAATAATTATTAATTTAGTATTTTATTTCTAAACAGAGTATAATGAAAAGCTATGTCTTAAAACTTTAGATATAATAAATATAAAAGTTAGCATGCAATCTAACATGGATTTTTATTCTGAAGGTCAAATTATCTATATTTTGCTAGATTTTGTTTATATCTAAATTTAAAAATAAGTTTTATTAGGTTACTCAAATCACACTTTTTATATTCTTCATATAATAAGCAAAATTTATAATAATAATTACCAATATCACTTTCATAAGTACTTTAAATAATTTTATTTATTTTAAAATCTGGATTGTTTACATTTATCTCGTGAAAGATAAAAAATAATTTAAGCATAGTAAGAAAATTTTAATTTAGCTTTAAAAAAAATGTTTTTTAAACTTTTATAAAGGATTTAATTTAAAAGTTTAGATTGAACTAGGATAAACTTACATTTCTTATTTAAATCTTATAGAATTACTACAATTACGTTCATTTTAATTTTAATTTTTTAAGCTGAATCTTAATTATTAAATTTATCATTAAATAGATTTATAATTTGATTTTTTTTTTTTGAGATTTATAAACTTAAAACTTTTTATGACTAAAACTAAAATTTTTTTTTCTTTAGAAAATTTTAAGAAAAAGTGAAGATAATAATTAGTAAAATGCTATTTGATTAGATAAATAACCTACCATAGTTAAAAGAATAATAAAATAAAGCTATTTATAATTTTTATTTTTAAGTTAACTTGCTCATTATTTATATCCTTAAAGCTTATATTCATATTAAGATTTAATTAAATTTGAAATATATTTAGTGAAATTTTCTATTTTAGCGATTTATTTTAAATTAAACTGCAATGGTTTACTCTATTATTAATTAATAGAAACTTTTAAGCTTAAATTAAATTTAATAAGAAATATTGTTTTTTTGTGAAAATAAAATAATAATAATTTAAATCTAAATGTTTATAGTTAATTAAAGCTTTTCATTATTTTAAATAAATAAATTTAAGAATTTCAAATATTTATAAAATTAATTAATTATAAATAACCTATATAAATTTAGATTTAGTATAAATAATAAAATTATGTTTAAGATTAAAGATATTAATTAATAAACAAAACCTTAGGTTATTATTAATGTTCGCTATCTAAGACAATTTATTTCTATTTATTTGACAATAAAATAAATTTATATCTTTTAATCAAATAAAATATCTTAATTATAAATCACTCTATAACTAAAGTATTATACTCTAATAAAAATTTATTTCTAAGAGTGAAACCTAAAATAAAAAATAAAAATAAAGCTTATAGCAAAAACAGACAATTTATATCTAAAAAATTATAAAATAAGCATAGAAAATAAGAAACAATACAGCTTTAATTTAAGTAAAGAGAGTGTAATCCTATTTTAGTAAAATTAATAATAAATTTATAAATATAAAATGATGAAGAATTACATGATTAATAGAAGAGAACTAAGAGAAAATTAAAGGATAGCTAAATATATAATTATAAAAAAATAGATGAAAACATCACATTTATAAATATCTTTAATTGGTTATTCTAATTATAAATAATTGAGTAATAAAAATATAAATAAAAAATCTACTAAAGGAAAAGTAGCTTCGTTTATTTACTAAGCTTGCAACTTAGATTAAAACTAAAAGAATTATAAAAATCTCTGTATTAATAAAATAATTTATAGTAAAAACTTCTTAATATAAGTTACTTTTAACAATTTTAAACTAAGTGTAAGAAAGAGATATTAATAACTACATCTTTTATACGAAATTTATTTTATAGTTTCTATAATAAAAATTTAAGAAAAATAATAAAATTAAAGGAAAATAATTTAAGAGTTAATTTCATGTTTATTTTTGACTATGCTTGGATTTATGATTTTTCTATTTATTCTTGATCTCTAATGAGATAATTAATAAAATTAAGTATTGTAGATTTAATTCCCTTTCTTAAATTAAAAGAAGCTTGTATGTTTAATAAAATACTCTATTATAAACAATTTTAAATAATTATTCTACAGGGATATTATTTAAATAATTACTCTTAAGAAAGTAAATTAAGACAATCTCAAAATAACAAAATAGATCAAGATTCTATTATTCTAATTTAATGTAGTCTTTGAAAAAGAAACATATAACTTTTAGGTATTATAGCAAAGTGAGTTACTCTTCATTTAATCTAATTATCTTTAAAAAAAATTGTAGGATATAAATTCTAAAATAACTAAAAAATTTTTTCTATTTTATTTAAGGTTTATTTAGATATACCTAAATATAAAAATTAATTAGACTATCTGAACACTCATATTAAAAAGAAATAATACATAGAAAAATGACAACACTAAAAATAGTCCAAATAATTGTATTTTTAATAAATCCTTTAGATTACTAAGAGAATATTAAAAGCATGCTTAAAATTTAAAATAAAAGCTTCCTTAGATAAATGATTAATTACAATATTTATCTCATCTTTTCTTATTTTTGTTAATTAAGTTTTTCTAAAATAATTGAGGGACTATAAAAATTTTAATATGTTGGAACTAAATAAAAAATTACCAAATTTAAGGAATTTAGTTATAAATTTATTTAAATCTTGCTAAATATCAGTTAAAAGAATTCCTTAATCTTATAAGCCTTAATAGTTGCCAGGCTTTTAAATTTATTTTAGTAATTTATTTAAAAAAATAACTAAATATGAAAAAGGCATAATAATAAAGATTCATTTACTCTCGAGAATAATAAGTTTACTGAAAAACTAAAATTATTGTAGAAACCAAGATTAGATTTCATTCCTATATGCTCATAATTCTTCTGAATTTATAAATAAAAATAATTTTTTTTATTATACAGTCATTTATAAAATTTACTCATGCAAAATAGCTTTTTAAAGATATTCATTACTAAACTTTTTCTAAATATGAATCTAAAATTAAGCTTTTATTTTGCTCTAATTTATAAACCATTTGAGTAAATTTGAATAAATTAATGAAATTATTCTTAATAATAGCTATAAACTATGTAAAATATTAATTTTGTTATAGAATTTCTACTGAAGTAGCTATTTCGAGGTTCTTTCTCTTATAGTTTTTATAGTGTTAACGATTTTTATTTTTTCTTTAGTCAATTTTACCTTTTTAATTCTGCTTTTCACTTTAATAATCTTACATTTCTCTTTCAGACCTCTCTTAAGTAAATCCTTAGTTTCTTTCTGTCTATTAAAAATCCTTTTGAAATTCATTTTTTCCTGGTTGCTTACTGCCTTTGTCTTCCTTTTTTAAGCGATATAGCTTTGCTCCTTTTGAATCTTTCTGTCGAGCCTTTCAAGCATTAGATTGAAAATCTATTAAGGTTTCATCAAAAATTTATGAAATATTCTGCTTGCTAGGCTACTGCTAAGGTTAACCCATCATAAATTCTAATGGACTTATCTGCTTTGTGTCTTAAATTTTATTTTTATTCCTCTAGAGGAAATTTCTAATATTAACAAAAAACAGACAAAAAGTAACAGCAAAAATGAAGCAGCTAGAGAAGTACATGACAAACTATCCTAATTAAACTGCTTGATCATCTCAGACTTAGTCTAATCTTCTATTATTTTCTAACTATATGAAATAGCAGTTAGTCATGTATAATATTATTAGATACACTTCCACTACACACTCGAAGTAGTACCTCTTAGGGTTTTTATAAGGCTTGTAAAAAAGTAGAAACAAAATCTAGAGAAAGCATAGTGAATTTATAATAGCTATTTGTGCCTCAGGATATTCGAATAAAACTATGAGGAAACATGCTAAGATGAAACGTCTTACTAAGAAAAGAATATAATAAATAGCTATTTTACTTGGTTAAAAATCTTGGAAGAAGATGCTATATTTTTTGCTTATATCAGATATTCTTTCAGTGTTATTTGCTTGATTTTACTCTGACTTTTAGAGTTTGTAAAATGTATAAACTCCTTTAAAGCTTAAAACTATAATTAGTATTTGAATTATCTGCATGATAAATTACCATAAAAATGAAGGCCAAAAGTAAATTTAGCGTTCCATAAATAGAACTGAAATCTAAATAATAAACCTGTATAAAAATAGCGAAACTCAAACAAATGCTCTGTCCAAAGTAGAAGTTTATTATAGTTTCATAGTGAAATGAATTGTAAAGTTTATTAAAGATGGCTATGTTTTTGAAGCAGGATTTTAAAACTCAGAATAAAATATTAAAAAGGATGGAGAAAATAAGCATAATAGAAGCATTCAATGCATTGGCTATGAAAGCATAACTTTCATATTAAAGTTTTCTTCAGACTTGATTTTCTACTTGTAAGCTTGTTCACTTAATGTCCAAGAAATTTGTATTTAGTCCAAAGGGTATTTTCAAGTTGAAATTTTGAAAGTAATAATTATTCAAATTTTCTGGACGAGGGACATTTATATATGCATTAAGCATAATCATTTGAGTTATGAAAGATACATACCAAAAAGCTTAAAAGTAATTAGACTTTTCTAAAGTACTTGCAATTAATACGTTTTCCGATGCAAATGCTGTGAATTAGCTATATTTTACAAAGTTTGCTGTTAATTCAGCTAATCCTTTTTCAGAGTCAGTAAGATTTTCATTCTTATTAGGCTTTAAATTGCTCTCTTAAATTTTCTCAATGCATTCATTATTTGAAAGTGTAAAATTTGGCAAGCATTAAGAACATTCTATCGACTATGAAAGATTTCATGAACAAAACTAGCAGTGAGGAATTATTATTTGGCAAGATTAACAAGTTTTATTGATATTTATCTAGTCTTATTAGCATTTGCTAATACAAGAAGTTTCTTGAAAAAGAAAATAAGGATCGTAGCACTCTAAACATACTCCTCTTTCGATATTGCAGAATTTACAGTTTTCTATCTTTTACGAGCACTTTTGACAAATGGAGTTATGAATGTAGTAAGTTTTATTAGGACAACTTTCACTGCATATATTATCAAACAAAACATAAGGGTTTTAGCATTTAATGCACTCAGTACCATTTATATTGCACACTTCACAATTATTTATACTCTAATTACATAGTTAGCAACTTTAACTCTGTTCATAATAAAGATTGCTTGAACAATTCTAAACACATTTATTGCCGAATAAAAGCCAAGGCTCCAAACATTTTATGCAATTATCTCCGTTTGAATTGCATTCTTAGCAATTTTCTATTTTATTTTCGCATTTTTGGCAAGTAGAATTTTCAATAAAAAACGTTTCGTTAGGACAGTTCTAGATACACTAGTTTTCGAATAAGATAAAAGATTCTTAGCATTGAGAGCACTATGATCCATTTAAATTGCATCTTTAACAATTCTCTACCGAGGAATTACAGCTTAAGCAAATAAAATTCTCAACATAAAAGCTATCGTTAGGGCAACTTTAAACGCATTTCTTCTAGAATAAGAATCATGGATATTAACACTTTGTACACAAAGTTCCAGTTATATCACACGTTTCACAATTCTAGATTCTAGATTCGCATTTTAAGCAAGTTTAGTTATTTTAAAAATATGTTTCGTTTGGGCATTTCTCTACACACTAACTATTTTATAATAATCAAGGATTTTAACACTTAGAGCATATAGTTCCTTGTTAATTGCACTCTCCACAATTTAAAATGGTTTTATTACAAAACTCGCATTATTTATTATTGTCTTAGTCTTATTATGTTATAGGACATGTACTATTACATACTTATTCTACTGATAACTTTAAGTTGCATATGCATGTATCTGCTGAAAGATCTAATGGGTAATAGCATTGGATACAATTATTAGAATTAATTCCATAACATTTGAAGCATTAGGAGTTACAAGTAATAGAACTTAATTAAAGAAAGCCTTAATCAGACTTATCTAAAATTAATTTAAAGGCATTAATATCAAATAGTTAATTCTTATAATATCTTGATGAATAAATAGTTCCAGTAAAACTCCAAACTTAATAATTGCTTCCTTAATTTATTACAAAACTTGAAGTAAAAGGCAATAGTTACCCAAAGGATTCTGATAAAGTCTAAAACTAGTTATTTATCTTTGAATGAGTTGCCACAGCTAAAAAGCTTCCTTGAGTATTAATTGCGCATCCAAAAAATACTCAGATATCACTAACAAAGGAGATGGTTAATTACTTTATAACTTAATTTGTAATGAATTAAATTATTTAGAAAGTAGTTTGCTAGTTTGTTTAGTTTTATACCAAACCGAATTCTAGAAATTTATAACCACCATCATTAAATTGAAGGAAAATGCCTCACTTCATTACTTAGTTGCTGGAGCTAAATTTTAGCCAGGCTGTAACGCTAAATTAAAGTCCCTGTGGATCTTAGCCATATTAAGAAAAAGTTTTAGATGCCAATGAGTTAGTATCTCTTTAAGTTGGAACATTTGGATTAAGTATATCAAAAAATGTAAATTAAGCTGAGATTCTAGAGATAAGGAAATAAAAGATAATTAAAGAGATTGACATTTTAATTATAGATAGTTATGCTTATATCAATAATAAACATAGATATAAGCTCTTAAATAAATTTAACTAACTTAAATTTATATCATCAATTCATCAAATATGGGAAGAAAATAAATCTAAAATGACTTTAATTTTAACTTTAATCTACAATAGCAAGCTTTCTCAAGATATTATAACAACTCTTAATATGAAAAATAATACTTGAAGTAATCAAGATAATTGGATAAAAGTATAGTGCTGCATATAAGCAGTTCTTAAATTTATTTAGTTATACTTTGAATTTAGCTATATATATCATTTTATTTCTGTTTTAAAGCTATTTAGAAGTTTAATACTTAGAAAGCTTTTAAAATAAAAAATAGGGATGATGTGTTTATAATTACATCTAGTGTAGATAAATTTTAAATTAGTGATAATTCAGATAAATAAGTTTAAGTTATGCTTATTAATGAAAAAATAAATCACGTTTAAAATTTATTGAAGGCAAGATCTTGTAATAATACAATATTTACTTTATCAACTTTAATTATTTTTAAGATTTTCTGTTCTTATCTTCATTGAGATTTCCTTCATACATATAATTTTATTTTAGAACTTTTCAAACTTTCTTCCAAAATGTAGATAATTACATACTATAAAAATTCTAAATCCATTTTGCTCTTTTTATTTATGGTATTATTAGTTAAAAATAGCTGCTTTTGATATTATTTTTTCTTGAAGTTTAAGTTGAATAATTATTTATCTTAAAGATTTATTTTAAGAATTACATTTCCTCAACACTTATATATGCATAATAACTTTTTTACTCTTTCATCTATAAAGATTTATAAGTATCTTAGTAAGCTAAAATAAAGAATAAACTCTAATTAATTATTTTTTGATATTTTATAGCTTTCTATTGTCATTTACTTTGCTATACTTAGACTTAAACTAATTCTGCTTTGTGAAAATTAAAATTCTTCTCTTTTTTTGTGATATAGTAAGCATCTAGTTTATCTCTTATTAAGATACTTTCTTGGGAATAATTAAATTTGATTGTGTATTATTTCTCACTTTTTCTTCTAGTTTTCCATTAGGCAACCAAGAAAATAAAGTTAATATATCTAACTAATTATTTAGTAGTGCTGCTTTTCAATTTTTCATAATTTTTAAAAGCAAAAAGCATTAAATTAGACTCTGTAGATAGATCTACTAGCTAAGAAATATTATTCATATAAAAAGTATTTAAAAAGCCTTTGTTCCTATGATACTCAAATTGAATACTATAATATTGGAGCGTGGAATATCTTGATAGTTCATCAGTCTATTGAAAAGTCCATATCATGATGGTTTAACAATCTCTAAATCTTATATCAAACTTGTATATAAATAATAGAAACTAGCTAATAAAAGATAAAATATAAAATAAAAATTTACATTTAATAAATGATGCAAAATATCAAGGTAAGAGAAAAGGAAATTGTCAAAAGCAACTAAAATTACAAAGAATTTGAAATAATAATCTTTAAAGCTTAAGCACATCAACTAATTAAAGCCTGAAGACTATTAATAAAATTCTAATATAAATTAAGGATTATAGATAACAAAGCCTGAAAATTTTATAAAATTATACTATTATTTAAAGATATTTTCCCTTAAATAAAAAGATAAATGTAATGATAAATAGAATGTCAGAAGCACTAAATTAATAGCAAACTAGATAATTTTTCAACTTTTAAAAATTAAAATAAAAAGATAAATTAGATAAATAAGCTATAAATAATAGAAATCTAAAGAGCTTATAATCTATAATCATATAAATCGATTTATGATCTGTAGCGGTGAAGATATTTAAAAAGTGTTCATAAAAATAAAAATAATTTAATTTTTTACTACAATTGAATTAAGAACTGTAGAAAAATAATTGATATAGCCTTATGTTCATAAAAGCTTTATGGCTTTATTTAATAATTAATTTTATTATTTCTATTATTACAAAGCTAAGAATTTTAATACATAGATAATCTTATTACTTTTATAGAAAACTAATGAATCTTTATTTTTAAGCAAGAAACAAATATTTTCTATTCCATCATAGTTTACTACATAAACTTAAAAAAATTTCAACATTTTTAACATCATACTTAAATGAACATCTATATATTGATTTTACTTTTTAATTAAATAGCTTTAGATAATTTTTATAAACTTAATGAAATAATTTATTTTAATACTTTATATCTTTATTTATGCTCATAAATTATATCATCTTTGTATATTTTCGAAAAAATTAGCCTAACCTATTCTTTTACTTTATATACCTATCTATAGCAATTATCATAATTTTGATTTTATTTCTTTAGGAGAAATAAAAATGTTTATTAACTCAATTTTACTAGTAAGTCATAGTTGAAAAAGGTTTCTATAATTATTTAATTTAGCTTTTATATTTTAGTAATGACTGATTATTTATATTTAGTTTCCTTCTATTAATTAGTCTTTTATTAAATTGAATGCAAACAAAAGGTAAACTAAATTAAATTAGCTTTAAATAAGTATTATAGCTCTTCCTATAATATTCTTTTATAATAATGTAGAGATAAACATTAAATAGATGTAATTTTAAAGGTTTATGAGATTTTAGTAATTTAGTACAATTTTTAAAAAGACAGTTGAATATAATATAGGTATAACCAAAAATTTCTAATAATTAAGTATATTTAGATTATTCTTTTAATTTAGATAAATAAATAGCTACTTTTATTAATGTAGAGAAAATGTTTTATTCCATATAAATAAGATTATTATAACAATAACTTAAAAGAAATGGGAATCATAATTGCATTCGAATCATTTTACTAAAATTTAGATTCATCATTTTTATGTGGAAACATATTAAAAAGCTTTAATATAACAATTGAGTTTCACAGAAATTTCACATGAATCAGTATTAGATCTTTTGTATTATGATATTGTAATTCGTTATTTAGAAAATAAAATGGTTAGATAGGATTTAAATGTTTGAATTTAGATAAAAACTTCGCTTGCATAGTATGAGATGGAAATTTAATTTTAATATCAAAATAAAGAAAAAATACACAATAATTATAAATAAAACTAAACAAATTTTCGACTGAACATATATATTTCTATGTTTGAAGCTAATTAATTTTTAAAGAAATATAAAAATAACGAGCTATAACTTAATTTTAAGATTGGAACTTCACCACTATATAAAAATAATAAGTCACGTATTTATGAGTACTTTTGCATTAAAAAAGGAAAACTAAATTTCTTTTAAACAGATGACCTAAAAATATCTAGTGGCAAAGAAAAAAAATTATTAACTGAAATATTAAAAAATGGTTAGCTTCAAGAAGGGTTTTTATACCACCTCCTCAGAGTAGGAGAGAAAGCCTGAAGCACTTTCTTTTACCACGTCTTTGCTTTAATTACTCCAACCTTCTTTATTATGCATGGAAACCAGACTAATTATGCAAGACCTCAGACTACGCAGGACCAAACTAACTGACCGAACGAACACGAAATAATAAAACGAAAAATAGAAAAAAAATAGCAATATACCCATGATTGGTCGAACTGTACTAAAAGGAGGAGCACAAAATAAGAAAGGAATGTGGCAAAAAAAGTAAACAACCTAAGTAATAATTTAACAAAATAATGAACAACTCATTTCAGCCAACGTCCCTGAAGAATAAATGTAAAAAGTCTACTAAAATGCCTATGATGATTTATCGGAAATGGTGGCCGCAATTTACTTTAACCATTACTTGGAAAACACTGATTTAGTAGAGAAAAAGGCCAAAGACTAAGAAGTTATACAAGTGTTTAGAAATCAAATATGGAAGGATTACGGACAAGCAATGGCGAAGTTCATAGTGAAATAAAACGGAATTGTATACTTGGTATTTAACAATGAAGAAAGATACTAACATTTCACTTAATTTTAGGGAATGAACGTTCAAAGGAGTTAGAATTCCTATCTAAGCTAGAAACTAATTGGAATATTTTGACATTCATAACTACCAAATTTACTTCACAATCAACGAATACTCAAATATGAAGGAAGTAATGGAAATAACAAGATAATATGGAAAATCAAGAGGAGAGATATAGCATACATATCCAAACACAACAATGCTAACAGGGAGCAATGTAGTCTACCTAGATTTAAAGGATGTAGACGAAGCAAAGAGGATACCAGAAGTAATAGATTTGAATGGAAACAAAATGAGAAAATAACACCCAGTAAATTTTATCTGCTGCCTATGTAAAGTGAAAGGGCACACAGACCAGCAATGCAAAATGATAGAAGTAGCAAAAAGGAAAAAGTTACATACAAGAGAATTAGAGATGCTTGAAGGAGAAGTTATTTTAACAATAAACAAACCAGATTTTGAAGCAAATCAAGCAATAAGAGGATAATTGGAGAAGAAGAATAAATGATTATAGAGGAATCAAGGGAAGAAGTGAAGGAAATAAAATGAGGAGAATAGAAAAATAATTAAAACAACTAAACAATTAAATAATAAAAAGTTTTTTATGCTTAAAGAATAAATAAAAATTATTTTTCATCAAAATGGAATTGGACATATGTAAGACAGAGGGATAGAGAAATGTTAAAATAATTAAATAAAATAGAAAACAATCAACTAAATAATAAGATATACCATAAAGCAAATTAGAGAAAAGGATAGGATAGGTGATGGTAAAAACGCTAAACCCTAACAAAAGAAATAAGAAATAAACAAAATAGTATAATGGAGTATGTCAGGAAAAACGTAAATAAAGGATTAAAGCAAAAAGAAATAGAACAAACTCAAGAAGAAAAAGAATAAGATGCAAGATAAAAGTGAGAAGAAAGAAGTAAATTGAAGCAAACTTCAATGAGAATGTACTATGCTAAGAAACCGAAAAACAAAAATGAATAATTATCCGACTTCAACTAATAGGAAAAGGAAAAAGAAGAAGATTGGAATAGATAAGAAGAAGGAAAAGGTAGATAATAAGATGAAAAAGATAAAAGAGGGAAAAGAACTAATAAAGAAAATAATATGGAAGCATAGAATGATAGATAAGAAGAAGAAAAGGTGGAGAAGGAAGATGAATAAAAAGAAGAATAAGGTGAAGAGGAAGTAGAGGGGATGAGTGTAAAAAAAGATTAAGAATAAGTCATAAAAATAGGGACAGCAAATGTTAGGGGAGTAAGAAGTGCAAAAGAGGCACTAGCCAAATTCATGACTCAAAAAAGTATCCACATAATGGCAATATAAGAAATTTAGATTGAAGATTAAAAAGATATGTGTAATATAGCAGGATATAAAAACTTAATAAATGTGGGATCAAAAAAAGGAAAAGGAGTAGCATTCTATATTAGAAACGACATATGTAAGGAGATCAGAGAGATATAGAATGAAGTAAACCAAATGACACTCTTTGGAGGAGTGAGAGTAATGGCAATAGAAATAATGAAATAATTAGCAGTAATAAATGTCTACGCTCCTGTTGCAAATAACAACGAACAGTATGAGCCTTTCTATAATTTAGTGAATGAATTTAAACTATAAGCAATAGAAAAAGGACTTAATATAATGATAATAGGAGACTGAAATGCGCACATAGAAAAATGACTGCCAAAGAAAACAAACTCAGCAGGAAAGAGAATGACACAGTTTATGGAACAGAATAATTTAATATGCCTAGACCCAACTGAAATAGGTACCTTTATTCACTAAAACAATGAGTATAAAATAGATTACTTTTTAATCGAAGAGAGTATGAGAGAAAAGGTGTTAAAGAGTGATTTTTATTACTCATACGTAATAGGTGACCATAGGCCTGGTATTATATAGGTAAAGATGGGTAAAGAAGTAAGAAAACCATAAAAGATAGCAAAAATAAACTACCTACTATTAAAGAAAAAAGAGATATAAGAAAAATTTGAAAAATTCATACAAGAAAATCTCTAAAAAGAAGAAATTGATAACCTAAACGGCACATAGACTTATAAATGATGAAAGAAAAAGATATAAGAAGGAGTTTAAATAGTATGTGGAAAATTTAAAACATAAAACTCTAAGATATATAAATATTCAGAAACAACAAAATAGTGTAATAAAATCTTTAGAAAATGCAGCAAACAATTAAAATAAAGGGTAAAGAACAGAGAACAAATAAATGAAAATCAATAAATTGAGAATCAAAGAGAATACCAAAGAGTAAGATAAGAATACATTTAATCAAGAAAAAAAGATAAAAGAAATTAACTAAACCTATTTATGGACAATGTAAATAAAGGAAGTCTAGCAGATATGTGGAAGAAACTAAAAAACTTACTTAATAGAAAAAATAATTAATGAGTATCCTTATTAAAAGAAGATGTTAATACTTTCAGGGATGAATGGTAGAAACTGTATGAAGATGGCGATAATACGTTACCAACTAAATTCTTAGACAAGAGATAAATAGTGGTAAACGAATATGAAATTTGAGAAATCATCAACTAATTGGCGAAATGAAAAGCAGCAGGACCTGATGAAATACAAGTAGGTACAATATTAGCAGGCGGGAAAAAACTAACAGAAGTAACATGTAAAATGATAGTTAAGATGATTTAAGAGGGAGTAATACCTTAAGAGATGAAATAATAATACACAATATTAATATACAAAAAAGGAGGACAGATGAACCCAATGAATTATAGCCCAATCTCTTTACTGAATCATGCTTTAAAAATAGTAGATGCATGAATTTTCTAGCAACTATAAGGATATCTGCATAATGATGAAAGCGAATATTAATATGGCTTTAAAAAAGGAAAATCATGCTCACTATAAATTTTCAACCTAAGAACAATATAGGAATGATCAATACGGAACAAAAAAGATGTTTTCGTAATATTTGTTGATATTAAGAAAGCGTACGACTCGGTGCAAAGAAAAGATATATGATAAATCCTAAACGATCCAAAAGTACCGGAATAGATAATTAAACTCCTAGCAAACTTCTACTGTGAAGAAGAAATTAAACTTAAAATCAATGAATAAATAGCAAAATCATTCGCGACAAATAAAGGACTAAAACAGGGAAGCATAACGTCGCCAAGACTATTTAACTTAATAATAGCAAGACTTCTCCATAGCTTGGAATTACGATAGACTTTAAAAACTAAGAGGGATGAGCACAAGAAATATATGCAGGATGTTTTGCATATGCAGATGACCTAGCCTTAATAAGTGAATGAGAATAATTAGAGGAAGTAATCAAAAATTTAACCTCATGGGCAGAAAAATACAAACTGGAAATTGCAGATAAAGCAAAATGAATGATATGAAAAGCAACAGAAAATAAAAACTGAGAAAATATAGGCAATACTATTGAGGTGGGAAATTTAAGAATCGAAAGAGTAACGTTCTTTTAGTACCTAGGGCATATAATAGAAGAGACCATCAGCTTTGAAAAATACATGGAGAACAGACTAGAAGCAGCATAAAAGATGTAAACATGAATACTGGGTAAAATAACAATGAATAAGGGATTAACACCATATAATGCAGGAATAATGATAAAAACGTTCGTAAGCTCAGTATTCAATATGGGACAGAAGTTATCCCTTATTGTCAATAATTTGTAGGAAAATAAGTGATGGAACAATTAGAAATAATATAGAGAAGATCTTTACGAGCAATCATAGATGCCCCTTTCTAAGTGTAAAATGAGATGCTAGAATACGAGTTACAGTTTATGAAATTTAAACATTACCTATGGCAGAAAACGCTGAGATTAAGAGGCAGACTAATAGGTAACTAAGGAAAAACAGTAGATGGATTAATGTTCGACCTAAGTAAAGAAGAGAACTTTATTTTTGAACAATACTGCACGACAATAAAATTAGAATTAAAAATTGAAGACAAAGATATATTTATAGATGATGGTAATAATAATCAAAAAGGGAAGAAAAACATTAATCGTGCAATTTGAGAACATAGAGTATACGTAGAAGATAGAGAAAGAATGGAGTAAATGATAACAACTCTACAGTATAGAAAAACATGATTTGATGAATATGTAGTAGGACCACCCAACTACCTGAGATACAATAAAAATAGAAAAGAAGAAATATGCTACATATTTAGAATAAGAACGAGATGTAATGGGAGCCAGGATTGTTTAAAAGAAAGACACCTAGTTGCGAAAAGCAAATGCCCTTTCTGTAATGATGCAAGAGAAAACGAAAGGCATATCATAGAAAAATGCTCAGAATACAAAGAAAGTAGATAAATATGTATTAGAAAGTTAAGAACAATAGGAGTAGAAAGACAAGGAATGGAACTATTTGATATAATATGAGGTACGGCAAAATTTGAAAAATTCATTAGAACCTAAGAAGAGTAAAAAAGAGCTAAAACTGACTTGATAATAAAAGATTATATCAAAAACATATTAGAAAAAAGAAAAAAAGGTTACTTAGAAAAGAAAATTGAATGAAAAAAAGAAATAGGAAAATATTATAGAGCAGGAAAAGGATAATTTTATGAGTTTATAAAAGCTTGATTAAGAAGAAAAGAATTAGAAACGAAAATTAGCAAAGTATGTAAAAAAAATAATGGAAGCTTGTAACAAAGAATCAATAAAACGAAGATAGATAGAAGACAGAAGAACAAGAGATATTGAAGAAGAAAATGATGAAGATATGGAACTAATAAGAGAAGAATTTTTATTACCTGAAGGCTTACTCGGAGAAATAGACATGTATTGAAACATTTATTAAAGAGCTGCGCACCAACGAGGTGCTACGCGCTCTATAATCAAATTTATTTATTTATTTATATATTTTTTTATTCATCTAGAGCATATTTCTATTATAAGAAAAAGACAGACAAAGCGATATAACTTAAATAAAGCAACTAAAGAAGTAAATAACAAATTATCTTAATCAGACTGCTTTACCATCTCAGATATATTCTAAATTTCAATTATTTTCTAACTATGTGGAGTAACAGTTAGTCATACATATAAAAATTGTATACATTCCCACTATACCTTAAAAAAAATTTCCTTTTAGGATAAGGTTTAAAATTAAGTAGAATAAAATCTATAGTACCTGTATTTTTTTTCTTGTAGCAGAAAGGATTTTATAAAATCTACTGTTCAGCAACCAAAGAATCATGTTTGGAATTTATTAGAATTTTTCAAGGTTATTACTTTTTTCGATTTATTATATCTTGATTTCCGTTTTTCCAATTATACTTTAAATTATACTATGAGGGGTTTTGTAATTTTTCTGTTTTTATCCAAGAGTCTTCATTCTGGAGATGGATTACTTTGATTGCCAAAGAACTAATTCGGTTACTTTTAATTTTTCACTTTTTATCTCTTTGAAGCCATTATTTTTACGGTAAATTAAATTCTAATAATATTTATAATGTTTAGAGGAGATTCTAAATTTAAAAGCTGAAAAAGTAAGAGTAAGAAAAGACAAGGAACACTGAAAGACTATTGGTATAAGTAAGAAATACAACATTTTCTTCCTGATTTTAAAGCGAAACTACTAGATATTTATTATATATTAATTATTAATGCAGATTCCAAATTTAAGCTTGCTTAACTTAGGAACCTTCACTGAAACTTAGGCCATTAATAAAGGGATGAAAAAAGGATAGTTTAATCAGATGTTTGGGAAATTAAGTACCCATTATTACTATATCTTCCACTGCTTTGGCTGATTCATGGGACCTGGAACGGAATGACTTTTGGTGGTCGAAATGACTTAAGCTCTTACTTTTTTAACTTAGAAGGACTTAAATCAGCTGTTGTATTTACTACAAGATTTGGAATTCCTCTATTATCCACTCATTCCAGCCTTCGGATAGAATTACAAGACATAAGAATAAGAATAAGAAGGGAATCAAATTTTTGATTTTATTAATTTAGAAGATAAAAATTAATAACTTATATCTAATAATGGTGAACCAATTTAATTTATTTATATTCTTTTCTTGGTATGGCGTTTTATCTTAACATGCATCTTCAGGGTTTTATTTGAATATCCTGAGGTATAAATAGCTACAATAAATTTACTATGAGTATAATTAAAAAGATGATGGGAGCTGAGATTGACCTTCTGAATCATACTTTCTGGTTTTATGGCTAGGAACAAGTTCCTTTCCTGTCGCTGAGAAAGTCCCTGGTCAAAGTACCTTTCAAGGGAACGCATTCCTCTTGACTATCCACTCCTGGTAGGGGCTTGAAGCCTGGCTGCCCATAGCGATGGAGCTCCCTGGCAGCTGCTTTTCGAAAGCAACAGGATATCCCCGTTATCCCATGAAGGGAGTGTTGGGGTCGTTAAACTGCAGGAAGTTGCAGTCCAAAACTCTTTAAGTTGAAATTAAATTTACTATGAGTAATATAGATTTTATTTCTACTTAATTTTAAACCTTATCCTAAAAGGAAATTTTTTTTAAGGTATAGTGGGAATGTATACAATTTTTATATGTATGACTAACTGTTACTCCACATAGTTAGAAAATAATTGAAATTTAGAATATATCTGAGATGGTAAAGCAGTCTGATTAAGATAATTTGTTATTTACTTCTTTAGTTGCTTTATTTAAGTTATATCGCTTTGTCTGTCTTTTTCTTATAATAGAAATATGCTCTAGATGAATAAAAAAATATATAAATAAAAATGATTTGATGGATTAAAATAAAGGTGAATTAGATACAACTCTAGCAATAGCATACATAACTTAATATTTCATTAATTTTTTATGAAACTATAATAGACTTTTATTTTAGCAAGTTAAATTTAGATAAAAAATTTATAAGGAGTGAATATACATTTTTAAAAAAGAAAAACCATGGTAGTAACAAGCTAGGAAAAGATAGTATGCCAATGATTTTTAAACAGAAGAAAGAAACTAAAGACAAACTAAAGATGGGAATGAAAGAGAAATGTAAGAAATAAAAGTAAAAGATAGAACAGAAAAGGTAAAGCTGATAAGGAGGAAATAAAAGTCGTTAATAAAAGAAAAATTGATAAGAGAAAAAACCTAAAAATATCTAATTCAGTAGAAGTTCTTAGCAAAATAGACATTTTACTGTTTATAGTTCATATTAAAATAACCACTAACAATGTATTAAAGTAAATAAAATTAGATAATAAAAGCATAATTAAAGTTTAAGCAATATAGTTTATATTTTGAAAAAATTCAAGCAAGAAACATCTATTTTACAAAGCTTCTTTTTATAAAGGATTGAAATAAAACATTAAAGATATAATTTAAAAGTTGTATAAATATTGCTAAAGTTACTAAGTATTAATTAAACCTCTAAAATATATAAATTAATATTGCTCTAATACCCTAATTTAATTAATTTTAATTGATACTCAACTTTATTAATAAACCTAATAGCTTAAATAAAAAACCTAAATTAAATAATAAATCTTAGTCTTTTAGAAATTTCTTAATTAGACTTGTTTAATAGTTTTATATATTTTATCTTAGTAATATAAGTAATTTATTTCCATATGCATTAGTTCTATTTATTTTTAGTATCAATTATTTTCAACTATATTTATACTTTTTTATATTAAGCTTCAGATAGTTCAAACTTAAATTTAAATTAAGATATCTCTAAGTAATTAAAAATAAACCATGACAAAGGTTTAGTTATTTTAATCTACATACCTTATTTTTGTTTTATAAGGACATCTATCTTAAAATTTAACAATGGTATATATACCTTTATAATTATAAATAGATTTTAGTTAAAAAGTAAATAAAAGATTTCTCTTAAGCCATTTTAATTTGTTTATAGCTCTAAATAGTAAATATAACCTTTAGCTTTATTTATTATACATTTTTAACTTTATGCTTTAATTCTAAATTATGAGATATATTAGTTATAAGTTTATTAGGCTTTAATTATTTAACTACATTGGTAGTATATAACGAAATTTATTACAAATAGATAAATTATAATCGCTCCTTCTTCATATAGATTTAATCTTTTTTGATTTAAGAAATTAAAGATATTTTAAAAGAATTTCAAACAATCAGGCATCTTTAAATTTAAATAAATAAATGTTTAAAATAATTAATTTTATATCCATCTCATAAAAACCTTTAGCAAGTATAGATTTATTCTAGAATTATAAACTTTATATACAGCTGATTAGATTAATATTATGAATAAATATTTTTCTATAAAATTCTTAGAAAATAAAAGTTAAAGCATTTTATACTTTTTTTATCTTTTTTCTAAAATGGTTAGTTGCTTTTATTTTATAGGATTTATGAGATTTATAGAGTTTGTTATTTTATATTTGGAATTTTATTTTCTAGATTGATAGAATTTTAAGATCCAATCTATGTAATCTATTAAAATTCCACAGCAGTATTCTCTGAGAGACCTACGAATAAGATTATATTTCTAGACCAATAAAATAAAATAATAATTCAGAATATATTTTAGAAAAATAGCTTAATCCATTAGATTTAATTGAAAATAGATTATTATTATATCTTTATTATTTAAGATATTTTGACTTTAGCAAAAAATTTTTTATTAAACTTAAGAAACAGATAGTTAGTTTTAAATTTAAAATAAAGAATCTTAAAATTTAACTATATACTAAATATAAAATAAAGTACTATATGCATTACATTTATAATTTTAATAATTATAAGTATATCTATCTTTATAGTTGTAATAAGCTTAAATTATAATATAATACTTGTAAGGTATAAATTCATTATCTCTTTAAAAACAATTATAACTTTATAAATATTTTCAATTTTCTTCTTCTTAATTAACTAAAGCTCAGCAAGAAAATGTGATTATAACTGTATTATAGCATTATTGTAAATCATACCTTTTACTACTTAATTGCTTAGTTTCTACAATTCTAGACTTTAGAATTTTTTTTTCTAACTTTAATATTGTATTAAGAGAATTATACTTTAACTAGAAGAATTAAAAATAAAAGTCCTGTTTATCTAATAATTTTAATCACAAAACTTGTAATCCACTAAGTCATTCATGTATCTTATTCATGCTATTTATCGTGTTTTCTTTTTTTTAATATCAACTTGATGCTTTCTAATATCAGTTTAAATTAAATAAAAAAGGATAAAGATATAAAGAGTAAGTTGGAAGGAAGTTTTTGGTTTATTGAATGATTAAAGCATTTTTCAAAGTTTCTTATTATTATCTTATTATAAACTTGTTCTTAGTAAATTACCTTCAAATTAATTATCTATCTCTTAAGATAACTCTTAAAACAGCCTTTAAAAAATGAATTAGCTATAAAAATGTTTAGTTTATATCATTCTTTAATAGTGAATTTGTAAGAAGCATCTAATTAAAGTCCACTAATGATTATGAATTTTCTAAATAAACCTTATTGATCTAAGAGATAAATTAGATGTTTATTATGCAGCAAATAAGGAGAAAAATTAATTTTCACAAAGCAGAATTAGTTTAAGTCTATGTATAGCAAAAAACTATAATAGGAAGCTATAAAATAATAAAAAAATAATAAATGCTAAAAATTTGTTATTCTCTATTTTAGCTTACTAAGATACTTATAAATCTCTGCAAATAAAAGAGAAAAAAGTTATTATGAATATACAAGTGTTGAGGAAATACAATTCTGAAAATAAATCTTTAAGATAAATAATTATTATACTTTAAAGACAAAATAATATCAAAAGTAGCTACTTATAACTAATAATAGAATAATTAAAAAGAGAAAAAAAGATTTAGATTTTTTGTAGTATATAATCATCTATATTTCGGAAGAAAGTTTGAAAAGTTCTAAGATTAAATTATGTGTATATAGGAAATCTCAATGAAGAAAAAAATATTAAAAAATAATTAAAGTTGATAAAACAAACAAAATATTATTAAAAGATCTTGCCTACAACAAATTTTATAAGTGGCTTCCTTTCTCATTATTTAACATAACCCAAACCCTTTTCTCTGAATTATCATTAATTTAAAATTTATCTACACTAGATGTAATTATAAACACTACATTCCTATTTTTTATTTTAAAGCTTTCGAATTATTAAATTTCTAGTTCACTTTGAAGCAGAAATAAAAGGATATATATATAGTTAAATTAAAAGTATAACAAAATAAATTTAAGAACTGCTTAAAATGCAAGCACTATATTTCTATCCAATTATCTTGATTACTTCAAGTATTATTTATCATTTTAACAATTGTTATAGTATCATGAGAAAGCTTACTATTGAAGATTAGAGTTAAAATTAAAGTCATTTGAGATTTATTTTCTACCCATATTTGATAAATTGATGATGTAAATTTAAGTTAGTTAAATTTATTAAAGAGCTTATATCTATGTTTATTATTGATATAAGCGTAATTATCTATAAATAAAATGTCAATCTCTTTAATTATCCTTTATTTCCTTATCTCTTAAGTTTCATCTTATTTTACATTTTTTGATATACTTAATCCAAATGTTCCAACTTAAAGAGATACTAACTCATTGCCTTCTAAAACTTTTTCTTAATATGGCTAAGATCCGCAGGGACTTTAATTTAGCGTATCAGCCTGGTTAAAATTTAACTCCAGTAAACAAGTAATGAATTATGGTTATTTCCTTTAATTTTATGATGATATTTAGAATTATCTAGAATTCGGTTTGTTATAAAACTAAACAAATTAGCAAACTGCTTTCAAAATAAATCAAAATATCGGAGGAATTACTTCTTTCTAATTAGATATGATGTTTGTTAGTGATATCTGAGTATTTTTTGGATGTGCAATTAATTCTCAAGGAGATTTTTTAGCTGCTGCAACTCATTCAAAGATAAATAACTAGTTTTAGACTCTATCAGAATCCTTAGGATAACTATTGCCTTTTACTTCAAATACTATAATAAATTAAGGAAGTTTTATTTATGTTTGCAGTTTTACTGGGACTACTTATTCATTAAGATATTATAAGAATTAATATTTAGGCATTGTCGACTTTCAGTACATTTTAGACTAGTCTGATTAGGGCTTTCTATAATCAAGTTCTATTACTTGTAATTCCTAATGCTTTAAGTGTTATGGAATTAATTCTAATAATTGCATCCAATGCTATTCCACAGGAGATTTTTCAGCAGATTCATGCATATGCAATTTAAAGTTATCAGTAGAATAAGAATGCAATAGTACATGTCCTATAACATAATAAGACTAAGACAATAATAAATAATGCGAGTTTTGTAACAAAACCATTTTAAATTGCAAAGAGTGTAATCAGGAAGGAACTATATGTTCTAAGTGTTAAAATCCTTGATTATTATACAATAGTTAGTGTGTAGAGAAATGCCCTAACGAAACATTTTTTTAAAGTAACTAAGTTTGCTTCAAATGTGAATCTAGAATCTAGAATTGTGGAGCGTGCGATATAACTGGAACTTTGTGTACAAAGTGTTAAAATCCTTTTCTTTTATTCGAAAACTAGTGTATTTAGAACTGTCCTAACGAAACGTTTTTTGTTAAAAATTCTACTTGCCTAAAATGCGAAAATAAGTTAGAAAATTGCTAAGAATGTAACTAAAATGGAGATAATTGCACAAAATGTTTGAAACCTTGGCTTTTATTCGGCAATAAATGTGTTTAGAATTGTCCAAATAATCTTTATTATGAAAAGAGTTAAAGTTGCTAACTATGTAATTAGAGTATGAGTAATTGTGAAATGTGCAATATAAACGGTACTGAGTGTCTTAAATGTTAGGACTCTTATGTTTTGTTTGATAATATGTGCATTGAAAGTTGTCCTAATCAAACTTACTATGTTCAGAACTCCATTTGTCAAAAGTGTTCACAAAAGATCGAAAACTGCAAATTGTGCGATATCGAAAGAGGAGCATGTTTAGAGTGCTACAATCCTTATTTTCTTTTTCAAGAAAATTCTTGTGTTAGTAAATGCTAATATGACTAGATAAATATCAATAAAACTTGTTAATCTTGCGAAATAATTCCTCACTGCTAGTTTTGTTCATGAAATCTTTCATATTCGATAGAATGCTCTTAGTGTTTTCCAAATTTTACATTATCAAATAATAAATGCATTCTGAAAAATTTTAAACCTAATAAAAATGAAAATCTTACTAACTCCGAAAAAAGATTTGCAGAATTAACAGCAAACTTTGCAAAGTATAGCTAATTCACAGCATTTGCGTCAGAAAATATAGTAATTGCAATTACTTTAGAACAATCTAATTTTTTCTAAGCTTTTTGGTGCGTAGCTTTCATAACTCAAATGATTATGCTAAATGCATATATAAACGTCCCTCGTCCAGAAAATTTAAATAACTATTACTTTCAAAATTTTAACTTGAAAATACCCTTTGGACTAAATACAAATTTTTTGGATATTAAATGAACAAGCTTACCAGTAGAAAATCAGATCTGAAGAAAACTTTAATATGAAAGTTATGCTTTCATAGCCAATGCATTGAATGCTTCTATTGTCCTTATTTTCTCCATCCTTTTTAATATTTTGTTCTGAGTGTTAAAATCCTGTTTCAAAAACATAGCCATCTTTAATAAACTTTACAATTCATTTCACTATGAAACTGTAATAAATTTCTACTTTGGACAGAGCATATGTTTGAGTTTCGCTATTTTTATTCAGATTTATTATTTAGACTTCAGCTCTATATATGAAACTATAAATATAATGCTTGCCTTCATTTTTATGGTAATTTATCATGCAGATAATTTAAATACTATTTATAATTTTAAGCTTTAGAGGAGTTTATACATTTTACAAACTCTAAAAGTCAGAGTAAAATCAAGCAAAGAACACTGAAAGAATATCTAGTATAAGCAAAAAATATAGCATCTTCTTCCAAGATTTTTAGCCAAATAAAATAGCTATTTATTATATTCTTTTCTTAGTAAGACGTTTTATCTTAGCATGCTTCCTCATAGTTTTATTCGAATATCCTGAGGCACAAATAGCTATTATAAATTCACTATGCGTTCTCTAGATTTTGTTTCTACTTTTTTTCAAACCTTATTAAAACCCTAAGAGGAACTATTTCGAGTGCATAGTAGAAGTGTATCTAATAATATTATACATGACTAACTGCTATTTCATATAATTAGAAAATAATAGAAGATTAGAATAAGTCTGGGATGATAAAGCAGTCTGATTTGGATAGTTTGTCATGTACTTCTCTAGTAGCTTCATTTTCGCTCTTACGCTGTGTCTGCTTATTGTTAATATATGAAATTTCCTCTAGAGGAATAAAAAGAAAAATAAAATATAAGACACAAAGCATTTAAATCCATTAGGATTAATGATGAATTAACCTTAGCAACAGCCTAACAAACAGAATATTTCATAAATTTTTGATGAAACCTTAATAGATTTTTAATCTAATGCTTTAAAGGTTAGATAAAAAGATTCAAAAGCAGCAAAGGCATATCGCTAAAAAAATAAAAACAAAAGTGGTAAGAAGCCAGCAAAAAATGAATTTCAAAAGGATTTTTAATAGACAGAAAGAAACTAAGGATTTACTTAAGAGAGGTCTGAGAGAGAAATGTAAGATTACTAAAGTGAAAAGCAGAGATAAAAAGATAAAGCTGACTAAAGAGAAAATAAAATTCGTAAATAGCATAAAAGGCATGAGAGAAAAAACCACGAAATAGCTAGTTCAGGGGAAATTCTATAACAAAATTAATATTTTACATAGTTTAAAGCTATTATTAAGAATAATTTCATTAATTTATTCAAATTTACTCAAATGATTTATAAATTAGAGCAAAATTAGTGCTTTATTTAAGGTTCATATTTAAAAAAGGTTAATAATAAATGTTTTAAAAAGTTTTTACAAGAGTAAACTTTATAAATGACTGTATAAAGTAAAATAAAAATTGTTTTTATTTATAAATTCAGGCGAATTATGAGCATATAGGAATGAAATATAACCTTGGTTTCTACAATTATTGTAATTTTTTATAACTTTTAGTAAATCTATAAAATTGTCATCCTAATAATTATTAGAGAGTAAATAAATCTTTATTATTATTCCTTTTTCATATTTAGTTATTTTTTTAAATAAATTACTAAAATAAATTTAAAAGCCTGGCAACTATTAAGTTTTATAAGATTAAGGAATTCTTTTAACTGATATTTAGCAAGATTTAAATAAATTTATAACTAAAATCCTTAAATTTGGTAATTTTTTATTTAGTTCCAACATATTAAAATTATTTTATAGTCCCTCAATTATTTTAGAAAAACTTAATTAACAAAAATAAGAAAAGATGAATAAATATTGTAATTAATCATTTATCTATGGAAGCTTTTATTTTAAATTTTAAGCATGCTTTTAATATTCTCTCTTAGTAATCTAAAGGATTTATTAAAAATACAATTATTTGCATTATTTTTAGTGTTGATATTTTTCAATGTAATGCTACTTTTTTAAATAAGTTTTCAGATAGTTTAATTAATTTTTATATTTAGATATATCTAAATAAACCTTAAACAAAATAGAAAATATTCTTTAGTTATTTTAGAATTTATATCCTACAAATGCTCTGCAAGATAATAATTATTTCAGGTTAATAATGTTCTAGTCTATTTAATTTAAGATAGTTCAATTATAATATCTCATTAATTATCTTCAGTCATTTCATAATTTAATTTCCTTTACTATTTCAAAATTAAAAAATACATGCTTTAATTCTAATTATCTAGTTATATTAAAGTATTAAAGTATTAATTTATTAAATCTTCTACTTTATTACGAAATTATGTAATGCATAATTATTTTCTTTTTTCAAGGATAGTTAGATTAAATGAAAAGTAACTCACTTTGCTAAAATAGCTAAAAGTTATATGGTTTCTTTTCCATAATCTACATTAAATTAGAATAATAGAATCTTGATCTATTTTTTTATTTTGAGATCTTTAATTTTGAGATTGTCTTAATTTATTTTTTTAAGAGTAATTATTTATTTAATATCCCTGTAGAATTATTACTTAAAATTGTTTCTAATAGAGTATTTTATTAAGTATACAAGCTTCTTTTAATTTAAGAAAGGGAATTAAATCTACAATACTTAATTATATTAATTATCTCATTAAAAATCAAGAAAAAATAGAAAAATCATAAATCAAAGCATACTAGTCAAAAATAAACTTGAAATGAACTCTTTAATTATTTTCCTTTAATTTAATAATTTTTCATTATTTTTATTAAAGAAATTATAAAATAAATTTCATATAAAAGATGTAGTTATTAATATCTCTTTTTTAAACTCAGCTTAAAATTAGTAAAAGTAACTTATATTAAGAAGTTTTTACTATAAATTATTTTATTAATATAGATATTTTATAATTATTTTATTTTTAATCTAATTAGCAAACTTAGTAAATAAAAAAAGCTATTTTTCTTTTATAAGATTTCTTTATTTATACTTTTATTACTCAATTATTTATAATTATCATAACCAGTTAAAGATATTTATAAATGAGAAGATTTAAACTATTTTTCTATATAATTTTATATTTAGTTATTCTTTTATTTTCTCTTAGTTCTCTTTTATTAATTATGTAATTTTTCTTCATTTTATATTTATAAATTTATTATTAATTTTCATTAAAAAAATTACACCCACTGTACTGAAATTAAAGCTATTCTGCTTCTTTTATAATTTTTTAGATATAATTACTTTATTTTTGCTTTAAGTTTTGTTTGTATTTTTAATTTTAGGCTTCACTCTTAGAAATAACTTTTTACTAGAGTATAATACTTTAGTTATAGAGTGATCTATATTTAAGATATTTTATTTGATTAAAAGGCCTAAATTTATTTTTTTATCAAATGGGTTGAAATAAATAGTCTTAAAGAGTGAACATTAATAATAATAACCTAAGGCTTTGTTTATTAATTAATATCTTTAAATTTAAACTTAATTTTATCTACTTTACTAAATCCAAATTATAGAGATTATTTATAATTAATTAAAGATTTGATATTCTAAAATTTGTTTTATTAAGATTATAAAAAGCTTTAGCTAACTATAAAAAAAGTTTATAATATTATCCTTTTAATTTTATAAAAAAAGCAAAAATTAGCATTTCCTTTTAAAATAAAATTAAAGCCTTTAATATTTATTTTAATAAGCATTAGATAAATAATTGAAATTGTATCTTAAAATAGATACCTATTTAATTGTAAATATCGCTTAAACATATTTAGAATCTAACCATATATAAAATAAACAATTATTTTAAATTTTAAGGATATAAAATAATGAGCAAGTTAACTTAAAAATAAATTTGATAAATAGCTTTTTTTATTATTCTTACAATTCATGGTAAATTATTATTCAATCTTATAGCATTTTGCTAATTATTATCTTCACTTTTCTTATAATTTTCTAAAACCAAAAGATGTTTACATTTTTTTTATTTAGTCTTAAAAGGTTTTAGTTTTGTAATTCTCAAAGAAGCAAAAATTAAATCTAAAAAGGAAAAAATAAAGTAATAAATATATTTAAAATCAAATTTGATAATTAAGATATAACTCATAAAGAAGAAAGTTTAAAATAAACTAAATTTTAGTTATTTTATAAGATTTAATTAAGAAATTGAAGTTTATCCAGTTCAACTTTAATCTTAAAAATAAATTCTAAATAAAATTATTACAAAATATAATTGCCATATTTGTATTTTAGATAAATTGTTTCTATTACTATGCTACATTTATCTATTTATATTTTTGTGAGATAAATGTAAGCAGTCAAAATAAAAATAAATTATTCAAAAACTTATAAAAAAATTTAGTTTAGATAGCCTTTATTTTATGCATCTAATTAGAGCTGAGTATAATGTTTAAAATAAATACATACCTTAAAATAAATTTCTAAAATAAACATAAATGAAGAAATCTCCAATTTATTACCCCACTTTTAATTTAGTTGTTTATTCAACTATTTCTTTTATTTTCCCTTTAATAGCTACTTTAATTAATATTTTAATAGTTGTAATAAAGTTTATATCTGATTCATTTTCTTAAGTTAATATAAGTATTAAGTTTATAACTTTAAAGGTATTAATGAAAATTTAAGCTTTAACTTTAATTTTAATTTCAACTAAAAATGAATGACAAAATAGTAAAACTTATCTCATTAAATTTAATAACCAAGATTTAATTAAAATTTAAGATATGTATAGATATTTTGGAAATAAAGAATAAAAAATCCCAAAAATTATCAAATATAAAGAAAATTTTTGAGAATTTAGGAAACTTTAATTCTGCAATTTATTAAGCAAATAATCAATAGTTAAAGAAGACATTTATTTATAATAAACACCATATTTTACTCTTATCTATTTGGTATTGTTTTTATCTCATCCTCTTTCTAAAATAAATTAAGATTATCACTTTGAACATTTTTTTATTTTTGATTATTTGATGATAATTCATTCCTTCTTTTGCAAAATATAAATCTTTTTGAAATATTTAAAAATATTTTTAAATTGACTTATAGAGTTAAATAATCCCTAATTTATTTATAGTTATAATATATCATTCTCTATTATTAAATTTAATATTTTTTATAATTTCTAGCTTGAAAGCTAGGATAATTTAAATTTCTTATAAATTATAATTAATTTTTATTTAATATATCAATAAATTAAAATAAAGTCAACTTCTATTTATTTTTATTCACTTTCCTCATTTTATAAGATAGATAAGTTTATATCAAATTTATATGGTTTACTATAGATATTCAATCTATTGTTATACAAATATCTAAAATTATATATTTCTAATTATTTCAATCTAATGAATATTAATAATTTGCTTTATTGCTTTATTTTTATCTTTATTTTCATTAATAATTATCAGCTAATTTATTTTTATATGACTTGCTTTAATATAATATCTTCTCACCAATTTATAAGCATTCCCTTTAAATTACATTTAAACTTAATAGTTATAATTTAATTTCTTTATCTTTATTGAAATTCTGATATAATAATTGAAATAAATAGTTGTAATATCATTTTTAAATTAAAATAATTACAAGTTATAATCTTAAAAATACATAATAAACTATTATACATTTATTATACATTTATGATTACGAGGAAAGGAGACAAATTTATTACTAATTTAAACTTTTATATCAATACTTGATAAAATGAAAGAAAAAATGATTTACTATGAGTCTTGAGAATAAAAATTAAATAATGCTAGAGAAAAATAAAGATAAATGAATTTAATAATTAGCATAATATAGTTAGAATAATAAATTTATAATTAATACAACAAGCTTCTACTATATATTTTAGATAAATTCTAATTTATAATAAATTTTGAAATTTAATTTTTTAAATTATGAATAAGATGCAAATGAATAATGAAGAAAAAATTAAGGAAGAGAATAAAAAACTTAAATTTAAAATTGTTTATATCATGGTAATTTATATATAAAAATAATTAAAATTTTAATTAGTAAAATCAGTCAATGTAAAGATTTATTGATATGAATTTTAGATAAAAAATTCATAAAAGGTTCTTGTTATATTAAAGTTATTGCTTTAATGATATGCGCAGAAACAATCTATTAGAAATAGATTTAAATGATTTTTTAAGAATAATTTGCAAAACTTAAAATAAATAAAATAATAATAAATCAAATAAATTTAATTTTTATAAATGAATTTAAATAAACTACTATAAATAAATTTATTCTCCTATCTTTCTGAAATATTAGAAATATCTATTTAATCATTTTTTCTATTTATTTTATTTAAAATAATTATGCGACAATTTTTTATTAAACTATTCAAGAGTTTAGTAGTCATATATAAGTCAAATCAAATTGAGTAAGAATATTTTCTTTAATTTTTCTTTTTAAACCTTTGCATTTACTCCTCCTTTTTCTTTTCTTATCCACTCTAAATTTAACATTCTTCTTTCTTGCTTATTCTTCTTTTACACCTTTTTATTTATATTGATTATTATAAATATCTTGAAATTCACTAATATATTACCTTTAAACGTCCTTGTTTTCTTTTCAGTCTAAATTCTATTTTTTCTATTTTTTAATTTGAAAATAATTAAATTTAAATAATTTTTATTCTCTACAATGAAAGGATGCTATATAAAAATGTAGAATATAATTGAAAATCAAATTGAATCATTATGAAATGTTTCGATTAAAGCACAAGTTATAAGTCCTATATAAACTAATAATTGTACTTTTTGCAGCTTGGCTTGGCTTTAAATAAAATAAATTTATATTTGCTTTTATATTAGTTATTTATTTAAATTTTGAAATACTTATAATTTTTATTAGCCATTATAAACAAATTTGACTAAAAAACGATTTAATTAAATAGCTTAAATATACCAAAAGGAAACATTTTTATTTTATTTTAGTGAATTAGTTTTATCTTTATCATTTCTCTTTATTAGCATTTATTAAATAATATGATGCTTTGATGATTAAAGATAATTTAAATTAAAAGCTATTAAGATTTAACCAATTAGAAGCTGCTTAATTGTTTTGAATTTCTTAAATACCTTTAATTTACTCTAAATGAAAATATAAAATCCTTAAATTAAAAATAAATTATTTCTTGTCTTTTCATGATATTTTTAATTTAATTACTTAAGCTTTTTTATTATTGTGTTAAATTAGAATAATTGTTAAAAACTTTTTTTTAAGTTTGCCAATAAATTTTTTGAACTTTTTCCCAAATTTCTCTTAATTGATAAAATATCTATTTTTATATTTAAATTAATGATTATTAATTTAATTCTTTTATTTAAGTGATTTATTTAATTAAGTAACTCAGGATAAGTAGGATTCTCTCTTCTATTTTTAGGATTTAATTACATTGCTAAAACTTGCTAATTTTATTCTTCTAGATTTAAGTTTTTCTTTATTTTTTCAACTAAGAAAAAGCATTTTAGATAAATATCAAATTAATTAGATGCTATTATTTTCAATTAGTTAAAACTACATGCAGTCTAACAAAGGTAGATCAATAAGATTTATTTAGAAAATGCATAATCATAAGTAGACTTTAATTTGATGATTCTTAAAATTTATTATTAAAGAATGATGCAAACTAAACAATTTTATAGCTAATTTATTTTTTAAAGGTTGCTTTAAGAGTTATCTTAATAGATAAATAATTATTTGAAGGTAATTTACTAAAAACAAATTTCAAATAAGATAGTAATAAGAAAACTTTGAAATGCTTAAATCACTAAATTAGCCAAAATCTTTCTTTCAACTTACTTTTTATATCTCTATCCTTTTTTATTTAAATTAAACTGATATTAGAAAGACTCAAGTTGATATTTAAAAAAAAGAAAACACGATAAATAACATGAATAAGGTACTTTGAATGACTTAGTGGATTATAAGTTTATAATAAAAATTATTAGATAACAAAGACTATCATTTCTAATTTTTATAGTTAAAGTATAATTCTCTTAACACAACACTAAAGTTAGAGGGTAAATATTATAAAATCTATAAATGTTAGCAATCAAATAATTAAGAAGCAAAAGGTATGATTTGCAACACTTCCTATAATACAGTTATAATCTTATTTTCTTGCTGAGTTTTAGTTTATTAAGAAGAAAGAAAATTGAAAATATTTATAAAGTTATAATTATTTTTAAATAGATAATGAAATTATACCTTACAAGTATTATATTATAATTTAAGCTTATTACACCTATAAAGATAGATATACTTATAATTATTAAAATTATAAATGTAAATCATATAGTACTTTATTTTATATTTAGTATATAGTTAAATTTAAAAGATTCTGTATTTTAAATTTAAAACTAACTATCTGTCTCTTAAGATTAATAAAATTGTAAGCTAAAGGTAAAATATCTTAAATAATAAAGATATAATAATAATCTATTTTCAATTAAATTTAATGGATTAAGCTATTTTTCTAAAAGGTATTCTGAATTATTATTTTATTTTATTGGTCTAGAAATATAATCTTATTCGTAGATTTCTCAGAGAATACTGCTGTGGAGTTTTAATGATTTATATAGATTAAATCTTAAATTTCTATCAGTCTAACAAATAAAATTCCATATATGCAATAGCAAAATCTATGAATCTTGAAAATCCTTTAAAATAAAAATAACTAACCATTAAAAAAATAAACGAAATAATTTAATATAAAATCCTTTAACTTTTATTTTATAAGCAAAAATATTTATTCACAGTTCACAATTTTAATCTTAATTAGCTGCATTTAAATTTTATAAATCCTAGAATAAATTTATATTTATTAAGGGTTTTTATGGAGATAGATATAAAAAATCTTTTATTCTTATACAGTTATTTATTTAAATTTTAAGATACATATCTGTTTGAAATTCCTTTTCAAATACCCTTAATTTCTTAAATAGAAAAAGATTAAATTTATATGATTGAAGGAATGATTATAATTTATTTAAATAAACATCGATATATCAATTTTATCTTTTAATTAAATATCTTTAGATAATTTTTATAAACTTATCGAAATAATTTATTTTAATACTTCATATCTTAATTTATACTTATAAATTATATAATCTTTTATATTTTAGAAAAGGATACCTAATCTATTCTTATACATTTATATATTTCTATAACAAATATCATAATTTAAGTTTTATTTATTTATGGAGATATAAAAATGTTTATTAACTTAATTTTCACTAGTAAAGTGTAATTGAAAAAGGTTTCTATAATTATTTAATTTAACTTTTATATTTTAATAGTGACTGATTATTTATATTTATTTCCCTTCTATTAGTTTATCTTTTATTAAATTGAATATAAATAAAAGCTAAATTAAATAAAGTAGTTTTAAATAATTATTATATCTCTTTCCTATAATTTCCTTTTATAATATGTTTATTTAAATATTTTTCTTAAATAGATGTATAAAGAATTTATGAATGCTTAATAAATTAGTTAATTTATTATAGTGTTCTTTAATCTAATATATAAGCATATGGATAATTTTATTATTTTTTGTTTTCAAATTAGTTTAAAAATTAATTATTCCTCTTATTTCTCTTTATTTTAATTTAGGTTCTCATATTAAAATATTTCAAGTTTAGCTCTTAAATATAATTAATAAATATTTAGATAAAAGAAGAAATAATTTAAATACATAGATAGCTATTGCATATTTAAAATAATTATTAATTTAGTATTTTATTTCTAAACAGAGAGTAATAAAAAGCTATGTCTTACTTTAGATATAATAAATATAAAAGTTAGCATGCAATCTAACATGGATTTCTATTATGAAGGTCAAATTATCTATATTTTTCTAGATTTTGTTTATATCTAAATTAAAAAAAAGTTTTATTAGGTTACTCAAATCACACTTTTATATTCTTCATATAATAAGCAAAATTTATAATAATAATTACCAATATCACTTTCATAAGTACTTTAAATAATTTTATTTATTTTAAAATCTGGATTTTTTATATTTATCTCGGGAAAGATAAAAAATAATTTAAGCATAGTAAGAAAATTTTAATTTAGTTTAAAAAAACAATGTTTTTTATACTTTTATTTAGGATTTACTTAAAAGTTTAGATTGAACTAGGATAAACTTACATTTCTTATTTAAATCTTATAGAATTACTATATTAAAAAAAATGGTAGAAGGGTTCAAGAAAGGCTTTTATACCACCTCCTAAAAAGGGAGAGAAAGTAAGAACCCTCATCTCTAACTAACACGTCTTCTTCCTAGAAATAATCTTCTTCTCAAAACCTTCAAGAATAATAGACTCGATTAGGAACATCCAGATCAACTTAAAAGATGGGACAAAAGCGCCAAAAGGCTACCTCGATGACACCAACTGAAGAGAAAGGACCTAGAAAGGTGCTGGAGACGCAAGAAGCAGCAGCCGTGCGAGAGTTTGCGATGCCACAGTTCCAGGAAGAACAGGCATAAATTTTAGTCGCATTCTCTGACCTGAAGGAGGAAGTAAAGAAGTTACGATTAGAGAATAGAGCTCTAAAAAATCAAGTTACTGAGCTCAAGGAATGGAAAGAAAGCTTCTGGGAAGTCTACGATCGAGAGCAAAACACTTTCTTCAGGGAAATGGGATCGCTGCAGCAAAGAACAACTGTGCTTGAAGAGAATAGCAAGTAGCAACAGTAGACAATTCAAGATCCAATGGACATAGAAGGAGTTATTAATTTACCGAGGAGTCCAGACAAGAAATGAATTAGGAATAAACCAAGATGTTTTGTATGCAAACAAACTGGACATAAATATAGACAATGTTAGAAATTGAAATTAATTAAATAATAGTACTGGAATAGAAAATAATAAGAAAAATAATAGTACTAATATTAGGATAAGATTAGACGAGAATTTTGTAACTAATTTTATCCGTCAGGAGGTCAAATCTACAAACCGAAGTGGTATACAATCTAAGGCGACTGAAGAAAGAGTCCTGAAGGGAGATGGTTCCAGCCAGGTTATCAAACTGGTCCTGTGAACACGAGGTTGAATAGAATTGATATATATACGTTCATTTTAATTTTCTTTTTTAAGCTGAATCTTAATTATCAATTTACCATTAAATAGATTTATAATTTGATTTTTCTTTTTTGAGATTTATAAACCTAAAACTTTTTATGACTAAAACTAAAAAAAAAATTTTTTCTTTAGAAAATTTTAAGAAAAAGTGAAGATAATAATTAGTAAAATGCTATTTGATTAGATAAATAACCTACCATAGTTAAAAGAATAATAAAATAAAGCTATTTATAATTTTTATTTTTAAGTTAACTTACTAATTATTTATATCCTTATAGCTTATATTCATATTAAGATTTAATTAAATTTGAAATATATTTAGTGAAATTTTCTATTTTAGCGATTTATTTTAAATTAAATTTCAATTATTTAATCTATTATTAATTAATAGAAGCTTTTAAGCTTAAATTAAATTTATAGTTAATTAAAGCTTTTCATAATTTTAAATAAATAAATTTAAGAATTTAAAATATTTATAAAATTAATTAATTATAAATAACCTATATAAATTTAGATTTAGTAAAAATAATAAAATTATGTTTAAATTTAAAGATATTTATTAATAAACAAAACCTTAGGTTATTATTATTAATGCTCGCTATCTAAGACAATTTATTTTATTTATTTGACAATAAAATAAATTTATATCTTTTAATCAAATAAAATATCTTAAATATATAAATCACTCTATGACTAAAGTATTATACTCTAATAAAAAGTTATTTCTACGAGTGAAACCTAAAATAAAAATAAAAATAAAGCTTATAGCAAAAATAAGGTAATTATATCTAAAAATTATAAAAGAAGCATAGAAAATAAGAAACAATACAGTTTTAATTTTAGTGTAGAGAGTGTAATCCTATTTTAGTAAAATTAATAATAAATTTATAAATATAAAATGATGAAAAATTACATGATTAATAAAAGAGAACTAAGAAAAAATTAAGGAATAACTAAATATAAAATTATATAGAAAAATAGTTGAAAACATCATATTTATAAATATTTTTAATTGGTTATGATAATTATAAATAATTGAGTAATAAAAGTATAAATAAAGAAAGCTACTAAAAGAAAATTAAAAATAGCTTTTTTTATTTACTAAGTTTGTAACTTAGATTAAAAATAAAATAATTATAAAATATCTATATTAATTTATTTATAGCCAAAATTTCTTAATACAAGTTACTTTTACTAATTTTAAGCTCAATCTAAGAAAGAGATATTAATAACTATATCTTTTATATGAAATTTATTTTATAGTTTCTATTATAAAAAATTTAAGAAAGATTATAAAATTCAAGAAAAATAGTTTAAGAGCTCATTTCATGGTTATTTTTGGCTATTATGCTTTGATTTATGATTTCTCTATTTTTATTCTTGATCACTAATTGATAATTCATTCCTTCTTTTGCAAAATAAAATCTTTTTGAAATAGTTAAAAATATTTTTAATTTGACTTATAGAGTTAAATAAGCACTAAATTATTTATAGTTATAATATATCAATCTCTATTATTAAATTTAATATATTTATTTATAAATTCTAGCTAGGATAACTTAAATCTCTTATTAATTATAACTAATTTTTATTTAATATATCAACAAATTAAAATAAAATCATCTTCTATTTATATTTATTCATTCCTCATTTTATAAGATATATAAACTTTAAATTTTCTTAACTTCTTAAATTTTTTTTATATTTGATAAATTTTGGAATTTATTATTCTTTACTTCCAAATTATCAATCTATATTTATCTAAAATTTTAATTCAATTTTTTATCTAACAAGTTTCTTATCTAGATATTCGTCGTTTTTTTTATTTATTATTTGTGCTTTATTTTCAAGGCGACTTTTTGTGAATTGCTATTTAAAGAAAGTTTTGCTAAATATTTTATGATAGCAATACAAATTAAAATTATCATTCAGATTTAGATCTTCAATTAATATCTTTTTTCTTTATCAAATTTTCTTACTATAATATTAATATGGACTTTGCTTTTAAAAGTTTAGGTTTCCTTTCAATCCAAAGTGCAAAAAATGAATTTAAATAATTTTTTAAAACATTTAACAAATCAAAAATTTTAAGAAAACATTCAACGATAAAATGAAAATGTTTAAAAAAAGGAATGTTAAGAAGAGATGGTCAATAAATAAAGTAAACTTATTAGTTTTAAAAGAGAGATAATTAAGAAGATTATAAGAATATTTAATATCTTTTTTCTTCTTATTAGATGGGAAATGCTTTAGTATCTAATTATTATTTTAAATTTAGTCTTTTAATCATATTTAAATGAGCAATATCAATCTCTTAGAAAGTACAAAATATTAATAATAAATTTGAATATTTTAAATCTATTTGATTTATTAGTCATCACAATTCAAATAATATCAGTTTTTAATAGTACAAAGTTAGTTGCTCTAAAAAATAGAAAATGGGAGAGAATAATAAATATTTATTTATTTTGAAATAATTGTCAGATCATAAAAGGAAATCAGTAGGAAATTAATAAAAAAATGTAGAAAAATTTTCTTTAAAAAAATAGGAAAATCAACAATAGCAATAAAATTTAAGTAAATCATCTACTGTCTACAAATAAATTTGCTTCACTAAGATAAATTTATTGCTTATAGTTGTAATATAGATAAAAGCGAAATAACTAACTATTAATCACTACCTTTTATTAATTTTAAAAAATCAGGAAAGAGAAACAAATGAAAATTTAAAAAATTAGAGACATAAATTATCATCTATAATAACCATCTAAAGCTAAGTTAGATAATAAAATTTGTTTAATATATTTAAATTAATTACATAGCGGATCATCCAATTAGCTGGATTCAATCAAAGCTACTCGGTCATAATCAATAAATACTTATTATATTTTAGCCATATAATCATTTATCGTAAAATAAAGTAATAAACTCTTTCTGTGCACACTTTAAAATAAGCTCTGAATTAAAAAATGCAATACACTCTTCTATTTTTAAATGAGTTTAAATAATCATTAAGAAGAAAAAATAAAATATGAGAGTTGTTTGCAAATAAACAAAATTCAGATAATAATGAACTTCCTTAATTTATTCATTAATTCTTTTTTATATTATTGAAAATAATCAATTTCTTCCTGATTTATTTACATCTATCTTTTCTATCTAAAATTAATTCCTTTAATATAATTACCTCTAACATTATTCTATTCAAATCTAAATCAGGCACTTTTTAAGGGTTCTCAAGATACAACTCTTCTAAACATTATTTTAATAACTACTTAAATTTTATAAAAACAATTGAAAAATAAGTGTATAAATAATAGCAGTTAGATTTATAAGTGACTTAAATAATTGATCCTAAGGTTTAGACTTTAATATAGATAATACATCTTTATAATAAAAAGATTAAATCTTAGCTATTAAATTTAATGAGATAAATTTTACTATCTTGTCATTCAATTTTAGTTGAAATCTAAATGAAAGTTAAAGCTTAAATTTTCATTAATCCCTTTTATAGTTATAAAATTAATACTTATATTAGCTAAATAAATGAATCAGATATAAAACTTTACTAAAACTAAAAAAATATTAAATAAAGTAGTTAAAAGGAAAATAAAATAAATACTTAAAATAAGCAACTAAATTAAAAACAGGGTAATAATCAGAGATTTCTTTATCTATGTTTATTTTAGAAATTTTATTTTAAGGTAGATATTTATTTTAAACATTATACTCTACTTAATTATATATACACAATAATGGCTATCTAAAATGAATTTTTTATAAGTATTTTATAATTTATTTTATTCTAAAACTGGATTTCTTTCATTTATCTCGTGAAAATATAAAAAGATAATTGTAATATAGTAATAAAATTTTAATTTCGGCTAAAATAAAATAAAGTCAACAATGTTTTTAAAACTTTTATTTAGGAATTTCTTTAAAGGTTAAGATTTAACTAGGATAAACTTCAATTATTATTTAAATCTTATAGAATTAATAAAATTTAGTTTATTTTAAACTCTCTTCTTTCTGAGCTGAATCTTAATTTATGAATTTATTTTAAATTATATTTATAATTTGATTTGTATTTTTAGATTTAATGTTTACTTCTTTGAGAATTATAAGCTAAAAACTTTTTATGATATAAATAAAAATATTTTTTTATAGAAAATATAAAGAAAAGTGAAGATAATAGTTAGCAAAATGCTATTAGATTAGATAAATAATCTACTATGGTTTGAAGAATAATAAATTAAAGCTATTTACGAATTTTATTTTTAAGTTAATTTGCTTATTATTTATTTCTTTATAGCTTATATTAAATTATTAAGATTTAATTAATTTTTAAATATATTTAGTATAATTTTAGATTTTAGGGATTTATTTTAAATTAAATTCCAATTATTTAATCTATTATTAATTAATAGAAGCTTTTAAGCTTAAATTAATCTTAATAAGAAAAAAAATTTTTTGTGAAAATAAAATAATAATAATTTAAATCTAAATTATTATTAATAGTTACTTTTATAGTGTTAACTATAAAAGCTTATAGCATCTAATTTTTAATAGTCTGCTAATTATAAATAATCTCTATAATTTTTGTTTATCAAAAATAATAAAATTAAGTTAAATTTAAAGATATTAATTAATAAACAAAACCATAAGCTATTATTAATGTTCGCTCTATAAGGCAATTCATTTATATTCATTTGGCAATAAAATAAATTTAGGCCTTTTAATCAAATCAAATATCTTAAATATAAATCACTCTATAGCTAAAGTATTATACTCTAATAAAAAGTTATTTCTAAGAGTGAAACTTAAAATTAAAAATAAAAATAAAGCTTATAGCAAAAATAGGTTATTTATATCTAAAAAATTATAAAAGAAACATAGAAAATAAGAAACAATACAGCTTTAATTTCAGTACAGAGAGTGTAATCCTATTTTAGTAAAATTAGAAATAAATTTATAGATATAAAATGATGAAAAATTACATGATTAATAAAAGAGAACTAAGAGAAAATTAAAGGATAGATAAATATTTAATTATAGAGAAAATAGATGAAAACATCACATTTATAAATATCTTTAATTGGTTATTCTAATTATAAATAATTGAGTAATAAAAGTATAAATAAAAAAATCTATTAAAGGAAAAGTAGCTTCGTTTATTTACTAAACTTGCAACTTAGATTAAAACTAAAAGAATTATAAAAATCTCTGTATTAATAAAATAATTTATAGTAAAAACTTCTTAATATAAGTTACTTTTAACAATTTTAAACTAAGTGTAAGAAAGAGTGTAAGAAAGAGATATTAATAACTACATCTTTTATATGAAATTTATTTATAGTTTCTATAATAAAAATTTAAGAAAAATTATAAAATTAAAGGAAAATAATTTAAGAGTTCATTTCATGTTTATTTTTGACTATTATGCTTGGATTTATGATTTCTCTATTTATTCTTGATTTCTAATGAGATAATTAATAAAATTAAGTATTGTAGATTTAATTCCCTTTCTTAAATTAAAAGAAGCTTGTATGTTTAATAAAATACTCTATTATAAACAATTTTAAATAATTATTCTACAGGGATATTATTTAAATAATTACTCTTAAGAAATTAAATTAAGACAATCTCAAAATAACAAAATAGATAAAGATTCTATTATTCTAATTTAATATAGATTACGAAAGAGAAAAAATTCCTTTTTTAGGTATTATAGCAAAGTGAGTTACTCTTCATTTAATCTAATTATCTTTAAAAAAAATTATGAACTATATAATTTCGTAAAAAGTAGAAGATTTAATAAATTAATACTTTAATATAACTAGATAATTAGAATTAAAGCATGTATTCTTTAATTTTGAAGTAGTAAAGAAATTAAATTATGAAATAACTAAAGATAATTAATGAGATATTATAATTGAAGTATCTTAAATTAAAAAGAATAGAACATTATTAACCTGAAATAATTATTATATTGTAAAAAAATTGTAGGATATAAATTCTAAAATAACTAAAAAAAATTTTCTATTTTATTTAAGGTTTATTTAGATATACCTAAATATAAAAATTAATTAGACTATCTGAACACTCATATTAAAAAGAAACAATACATAGAAAAATGACAACACTAAAAATAATGCAAATAATTGTATTTTTAATAAATCCTTTAGATTACTAAGAGAGAATATTAAAAGCATGCTTAAAATTTAAAATAGAAGCTTCCTTAGATAAATGATTAATTACAATATTTATCTCATCTTTTCTTATTTTTGTTAATTAAGTTTTTTTAAAATAATTGAGGGACTATAAAAATTTTAATTTGTTGGAACTAAATAAAAAATTACCAAATTTAAGGAATTTAGTTATAAATTTATTTAAATCTTGCTAAATATCAGTTAAAAGAATTCCTTAATCTTATAAACCTTAATAGTTGCCAGGCTTTTAAATTTATTTTAGTAGTTTATTTAAAAAAATAACTAAATATGAAAAAGGAATAATAATAAAAATTCATTTACTCTCGAGAATAATAAGTTTACTGAAAAACTAAAATTATTGTAGAAACCAAGATTAGATTTCATTCCTATATGCTCATAATTCTTCTGAATTTATAAATAAAAATAATTTTTTTTATTATACAGTCATTTATAAAATTTACTCATGCAAAATAGCTTTTTAAAGATATTCATTACTAAACTTTTTCTAAATATGAATCTTAAATTAAGCTTTTATTTTGCTTTACTTTGTAATTCATTTAGAAAAATTAAATAAGTTAATGAAATTATTCTTAATAATAGCTATAAACTATGTAAAATATTAATTTTGTTATAGAATTTCTACTGAAGTAGCTATTTCGAGGTTCTTTCTCTTATAGTTTTTATAGTGTTAACGATTTTTATTTTTTCTTTAGTCAATTTTACCTTTTTAATTCTGCTTTTCACTTTAATAATCTTACATTTCTCTTTCAGACCTCTCTTAAGTAAATCCTTAGTTTCTTTCTGTCTATTAAAAATCATTTTGAAATTCATTTTTTCCTGGTTGCTTACTGCCTTTGTCTTCCTTTTTTAAGCGATATAGCTTTGCTCCTTTTGAATCTTTCTGTCGAGCCTTTCAAGCATTAGATTGAAAATCTATTAAGGTTTCATCAAAAATTTATGAAATATTCTGCTTGCTAGGCTACTGCTAAGGTTAACCCATCATCAATTCTAATGGACTTATTTGCTTTGTGTCTTATATTTTATTTTTATTCCTCTAGAGGAAATTTCTAATATTAACAAAAAACAGACAAAAAGTAACAGCAAAAATGAAGCAGCTAGAGAAGTACATGACAAACTATCCTAATTAAACTGCTTGATCATCTCAGACTTAGTCTAATCTTCTATTATTTTCTAACTATATGAAATAGCAGTTAGTCATGTATAAAATTATTAGATACACTTCCACTACACACTCGAAGTAGTTCCTCTTAGGGTTTTTATAAGGCTTGTAAAAAATTAGAAACAAAATCTAGAGAAAGCATAGTGAATTTATAATAGCTATTTGTGCCTCAGGATATTCGAATAAAACTATGAGGAAACATGCTAAGATGAAACGTCTTACTAAGAAAAGAATATAATAAATAGCTATTTTACTTGGTTAAAAATCTTGGAAGAAGATGCTATATTTTTTGCTTATATCAGATATTCTTTCAGTGTTATTTGCTTGATTTTACTCTGACTTTTAGAGTTTGTAAAATGTATAAACTTCTTTAAAGCTTAAAACTATAATTAGTATTTGAATTATCTGTATGATAAATTACCATAAAAATGAAAGCCAAAAGTAAATTTAGCGTTCCATAAATAGAACTGAAATCTAAATAATAAACCTGTATAAAAATAGCGAAACTCAAACATATGCTCTGTCCAAAGTAGAAATTTATTACAGTTTCATAGTGAAATGAATTATAAAGTTTATTAAAGATGGCTATGTTTTTGAAACAGGATTTTAACACTCAGAACAAAATATTCAAAAAGATGGAGAATATAAGCACAATAGAAGTATTCAATGCATTGGCTATGAAAGCGAAACTTTCATATTAAAGTTTTCTTCAGATCTGATTTTCTACTGGTAAGCTTGTTCATTTAATGTCCAAGAAATTTGTATTTAGTCCAAAGGGTATTTTCAAGTTGAAATTTTGAAAGTAATAATTATTCAAATTTTCTGGACGAGGGACATTTATATATGCATTAAGCATAATCATTTGAGTTATGAAAGATACATACCAAAAAGCTTAAAAGTAATTAGACTTTTCTAAAGTACTTGCAATTAATACGTTTTCCGATGCAAATGCTGTGAATTAACTATATTTTACAAAGTTTGCTGTTAATTCAGCAAATCCTTTTTCAGAGTCAGTAAGATTTTCATTCTTATTAGGCTTTAAATTGCTCTCTTAAATTTTCTCAATGCATTCATTATTTGAAAGTGTAAAATTTGGCAAGCATTAAGAACATTCTATCGAATATGAAAGATTTCATGAACAAAACTAGCAGTGAGGAATTATTATTTGGCAAGATTAACAAGTTTTATTGATATTTATCTAGTCTTATTAGCATTTGCTAACACAAGAATTTTCTTGAAAAAGAAAATAAGGATCGTAGCACTCTAAACATACTCCTCTTTCGATATTGCAGAATTTACAGTTTTCTATCTTTTACGAGCACTTTTGACAAATGGAGTTCTGAATGTAGTATGTTTGATTAGGACAACTTTCAATGCACATATTATCAAGCAAAACATAAGAGTCCTAACATTTAAGACACTCAGTACCGTTTATATTGCACATTTCACAATCACTTATACTCTAATTACATAGTTAGCAACTTTAACTCTCTTCATAATAAAGATTGCTTGGACAATTCTTAACACACTTATTGCCGAATAAAAGTCAAGGCTTCAAGCATTTTGTGCACGATTCTCCATTTAAAAGCTCTTTTTCGATATCGCAAAATTTACAGTTATCGATCTTTTTGGAACACTTTTGACAAATGGAGTTCTGAATATAGTAAGTTTGATTAGGACAACTTTCAATGCACATATTATCAAGCAAAACATAAGAGTCCTAACATTTAAGACACTCAGTACCATTTATATTGCACATTTCACAATCACTTATACTCTAATTACATAGTTAGCAACTTTAACTCTCTTCATAATAAAGATTGTTTGGACAATTTTGAACACATTTATTGCCGAATAAAAGCCAAGGTTCCATGCATTTTGTGCAATTATCTCCATTTGAATTGCATTCTTAGCAATTTTCTATTTTATTTTCGCATTTTTGGCAAGTAGAATTTTCAATAAAAAACGTTTCGTTAGGACAGTTCTAGATACACTAGTTTTCGAATAAGATAAAAGATTCTTAGCATTGAGAGCACTATGATCCATTTAAATTGCATCTTTAACAGTTCTCTGTTGAGGAATTACAGTTTAAGCAAATAAAATTCTCAACATAAAAGCTATCGTTAGGGCAACTTTAAACGCATTTCTTCTAGAATAAGAATCATGGATATTAACACTTTGTACACAAAGTTCCAGTTATATCACAAGTTTCACAATTCTAGATTCTAGATTCGCATTTTAAGCAAGTTTAGTTATTTTAAAAATATGTTTCGTTTGGGCATTAGCTTACACACTAACTATTGTATAGCAATCAAGGATTTTAGCACTTAGAGCATATAGTTCCTTGTTAATTACACTCATCGCAATTTAAAAATGTTTTATTACAAAACTCGCATTATTTATTATTGTCTTAGTCTTATTATGTTATAGGACATGTACTATTGCATATTTATTCTACTGATAACTTTAAGTTGCACACACATGAATCTGCCTATAAATCTCATGGGGAATAGCATTGGATACAACTATTAGAATTAGGTCCAAAGCATTTGAAGCATTAAGAATTACAAGTAATAGAACTTAATTAAAGAAAGCCTTAATCAGACTTATCTAAAATTAATTTAAAGGCATTAATATCAAATAGTTAATTCTTATAATATCTTGATGAATAAATAGTTCCAGTAAAACTCCAAACTTAATAATTGCTTCCTTAATTTATTACAAAACTTGAAGTAAAAGGCAATAGTTACCCAAAGGATTCTGATAGAGTCTAAAACTAGTTATTTATCTTTGAATGAGTTGCCACAGCTAAAAAACTTCCTTGAGTATTAATTGCACATCCAAAAAATACTCAGATATCACTAACAAAGGAGATGTTTAATTGCTTTATATCTTAATTTGTAATGAATTAAATTATTTAGAAAGTAGTTTGCTAATTTGTTTAGTTTTATACCAAACCGAATTCTAGAAATTTATAACCACCATCATTAAATTGAAGGAAAATGCCTCTCTTCATTACTTAGTTGCTGGAGTTAAATTTTAACCAGGTTGTAACACTAAATTAAAGTCCCTGTGGATCTTAGCCATATTAAGAAAAAGTTTTAGATGCCAATGAGTTAGTATCTCTTTAAGTTGGAACATTTGGATCAAGTATATCAAAAAATGTAAATTAAGCTGAAATTCTAGAGATAAAGAAACAAAAAATAATTAAAGAGATTGACATTTTAATTATAGATAATTACGCTTATATCAATAATAAACATAGATGTAAGCTATTTAATAATTTAACTAACTTAAATTTACATCATCAAATTATCAAATATGGGTAGAAAATAAATCTCAAATAACTTTAACTTTAACTTTAACTCTAATCTACAATAGCAAGCTTTCTCTTATTTGAAGATATTATAAAAATTCATAATATGATAAATAATACTTGAAATAATCAAGATAATTGGATAAAAGTATAGTGCTGCATATAAGCAGTTCTTAAATTTATTTGTTATACTTTGAATTTAGCTATATATATCCTTTTATTTCTGTTTTAAAGCTATTTAGAAGTTTAATACTTAGAAAGCTTTTAAAATAAAAAATAGGGATGATGTGTTTATAATTACATCTAGTGTAGATAAATTTTAAATTAGTGATAATTCAGATAAATAAGTTTAAGTTATGCTTATTAATGAGAAAATAAATCACGTTTAAAATTTATTGAAGGCAAGATCTTGTAATAATACAATATTTACTTTATCAACTTTAATTATTTTTAAGATTTTCTGTTCTTATCTTCATTGAGATTTCCTTCATACATATAATTTTATTTTAGAACTTTTCAAACTTTCTTCCAAAATGTAGATAATTACATACTATAAAAATTCTAAATCCATTTTGCTCTTTTTATTTATGGTATTATTAGTTAAAAATAGCTGCTTTTGATATTATTTTGTTGAAGTTTAAGGTGAATAATTATTTATCTTAAAGATTTATTTTAAGAATTACATTTCCTCAACACTTATATATGCATAATAACTTTTTTACTCTTTCATCTATAAAGATTTATAAGTATCTTAGTAAGCTAAAATAGAGAATAAACTCTAATTAATTATTTTTTGATTTTTTATAGCTTTCTATTGTCATTTACTTTGCTATACTTAGACTTAAACTAATTCTGCTTTGTGAAAATTAAAATTTTTCTCCTTTTTTGTGATATAGTAAGCATCTAGTTTATCTCTTATTAAGATACTTTCTTGGGAATAATTAAATTTGATTGTGTATTATTTCTCACTTTTTCTTCTAATTTTCCATTAGACAACCAAGAAAATAAAGTTAATATATCTAACTAATTATTTTGTAGTGCTGCTTTTCAATTTTTCATAATTTTTAAAAGCAAAAAGCATTAAATTAGACTCTGTAGATAGATCTACTAGCTAAGAAATATTATTCATATAAAAAGTATTTAAAAAGCCTTTGTTCCTATGATACTCAAATTGAATACTATAATATTGGAGCGTGGAATATCTTGATAGTTCATCAGTCTATTGAAGAATCCATATCATGATGGTTTAACAATCTCTAAATCTTATTGTCAAACTGGCATATAAATAATAGAAACTAGCAAATAAATATTAAAGCACAAAATAAAAAATTTACATTTAATAAATAAAAAGATAAAAAACATCAAGGTATGAGAAAAGGAAATTGTCAAAAGCAACTAAAATTACAAAGAATTTGAAAGAATAATCCTTAAAACTTAAACACATTAACTCATTAAAGCCTGACAACTATTAAAACAAATTCTAAATAAATTAGGGATTATAGATGACAAAGCCTGAAAACTTTATAAAATGATACTATTATTTGAAGATGTTTCGCTTTGAATCAAACAATAAATTTAAATGAAAAAAGGATATTAGAAACATTAAATTTATAATAAACTGTATAAATTTTACAATTTTTTGAAATTAAAATAAAAAGAAGAAAACGAAGCTATAAATATTAGAAACCTAAAGAGCTTATAATCTAAAACTCTGAAGATGATTTTATGATCTATAGCTTTGAATATAATTAAAAAAAAGTTTTCATAAAAATTAGAATTATTTAATTTATTTCGTTAAAGGTTTAATTAAGAACTTAGACAAATAATCCATATAATCTTATATTCATAAAAGCTTTATGGCTTTATTTAATAAAATAACTTATTTTATGGTTTCTACTATTACAAATCTAAGAGTTTTAATGCATGGTTAATCTTATATTTTTTATAAAAGGCTGATGAATTTTTTATTTTTTCAGATATAAGTAAATATTTTCTATCCCATTTTAGTTTATCACATTAATTTTAAAATTTCAACACTTTTAACATCATACTTAAATAAAGATGATATATCAATTTTACCTTTAATTAAATAGCTTTGATAATTTTTATAAACTTAATGAAATAATTTATTTTAATACTTCATATCTTAATTTATGCTCATAAGTTATATCATCTTTTAATATTTTAGAAAAGGATTACCTAATCTATTCTTATACATTTTATATATTTCTATAACAATTATCATAACTTAAATTTTATTTATTTATGGAGATATAAAAATGTTTATTAACTTAATTTTACTAGTAAAGTATAGTTGAAAAAGGTTTCTATAATTATTTAATTTAGCTTTTATATTTTAGTAATGACTGATTATTTATATTTAGTTCCCTTCTATTAGTTTATCTTTTATTAAATTGAATATAAATAAAAGCTAAACTAAATTAAATTAGCTTTAAATAAGTATTATAGCTCTTCCTATAATATTCTTTTATAATAATGTAGAGATAAACATTAAATAGATGTATTTTTAAAGGTTTATGAGATTTTAGTAATTTAGATAAATAAATAGCTACTTTTATTAATGTAGAGAGAATCTTTTATTCCATAGAAATAAGATTACTATAACAATAACTTAAAAGAAATGGGATTATAATTGCATTCGAATCATTTTACTAAAATTTAGATTTATCATTTCTTATGTGGAAACATATTAAAAAGCTTTAATATAACAATTGAGTTTCACAGAAAGTTCACATGGATCAGTATTAGATCTATTGTATTACGATATTGTAATTCGTTATTTAGAAAATAAAAGTAGCTAAATAGGATTTAAATGTATGAATTTAGATAAAAGCTTCGCTTGCATAATATGAGATGGAAAACAATTTTAATATCAAAATCAAGAAAAAAACACAATAATTATTAAACAAAACTAAACAAATTTTCGACAAACAAAATATATTTCTATGTTTGAAGCTAATTAATTTTTAAAGAAATATAAAAATAACGAGTTATAACTTAATTTTAAGATTGGAACTTCATCACTATATAAAAATAATAAGTCACGTATTTATGAGTACTTTTACATTAAAAAAAGAAAACTAAAATTCCTTTAAATAAATAACCTAAAAATATCTAGTGGCAAAGAAAAAAAATTGTTTATTATCTATATATTTTATTAAATTGCTTTGCTCATTGTTCGAAGGTGAGCAACAAGGTCATCTTCATCAGAAGTTGGGGAAGTTAAGTACCCATAATCGACTTTATGTCTTCCTCTGCTTTGGCTTGGCCTCGAGACATCTGCTAGTTTGACTTTCAGCACTGGATTACTTTAGTTCTTAATTCGGAAAATAAAAGGAAATAATATTGCGAGCTTCATCAGAGGTGGGGAATTTAAGTACCCATAATTGACACATGTCGTCCTCTGCTTTGGTGATGCAATGAGACACAATCCTGCCATGTCCTTGGACCTCCAACAAGTATTAAAGATACGAGTATTCTAAAATTATATAAGTATTGAACATTTTTATCAGTACTGAATAATTATACCAGTATTGAACAAGGTTTATCAGTATCTGATAATTTTATCAGTAACAAACATTCTTGTCATTATGAAACATTTTTTAAAGAGCTGCGCACCAACGAGAGTGCTACGCGCTCTATAATCAAATTTATTTATTTATCTGCTAAAGTATAAAAACGTGAAGCCATGCATTTCAAAAACCTTGTAAGACTTTTTGCACTCCCCAAAGCAGAATATAGGTTAATAAGTACTCCCAAGTAGTAAAATGGAATTTCTGCCATAATGGAAAGAATAAATACAAGTATGAGATTTAAAGCTAGAAAAAAATTCTAAACAAATATGTAGATCTTTAATGAATTATGTTATATAGATCTTATTTGAATGCCTTTCAATTAAATTATGGCACTGAAATTTTTTATTATTTTTTATTAAATTAGAAAAGAAAGTATTGAATTCCCTTAATTGAAAATCAGAAATTTATTGAGAAATATAAATAAGAATAAAATACTTTGATGATGCTTAGCATTTATTTATATTTTATAAATAAATATGATTATAGAATGAGCAACTCTTTCAATATTTATATTAAAGAAAAAAACTCTCATGCTTCTTGTTGTCATTCTACCTGTTCAATGAGTCACATCAGCTACTCCAAATGGGGAATGGGGCTTCATCTTATTAAAAATTATTCTTGAATCTCGAACCAAATGCTCCAGTCTTCTTGAATAAGATCCAAATAAGAATTATTAATTAAGTCAGTAGAAGGCTCGTCAGTAAACGTTCATACTGCTAGCGAGAACCCTCTAATAAAGTAGGTTTGTCTCTTTCGAGCTTGTCCACCCTTTCCCATGGCGGCATATAGTGCGAAATTACTTGCAAAACAGTATACACTACACAAGATTACCTGCTAGTTATCCTGACTGCGTCTGAAATCCATATTTTATACATAATAATAATTTATTAATGTGATGTCTTCCTTTATTAGGTTAATTATGGTTAATGCAAATTGTTTTAAAAGTTCATGGGATCGTTCCGTTCTTCACTATAATTATTTTCTTCTTATACAAAAGGCTTGAAATAATTTAACCGTTCTTTATCAAAAAGAATCTTGCTTCAATCTCAATTTAATCCAAACATTTGTATCGTTCTTCTCTTTTGAATGTATGGTATATCTAATAATAATTAATCTTCACCATATATATTTTTCTTGTAAAGTTTTCCTTCCGGGGAGCAACATAATTTAGTCATATTATTTCATAACTTTTAGCATGTTAATTTAGATTTTCTCTGAAAGTACTAGCAGTTTCTAAAAATTTATCTTTCTTTTAGCAAAAGAAACATCTTGCTGTTCATTTTAAGATTCATATCCTGATTTATGGCATTCTCTTTATTTTTTTTCTTGTAGCAAAAAGTAATTTATAAAATCTACTGTTCAACAACCAAAGAATCAGGTTTAGAATTTATTAGGATTTATTCAAGGTTATTACTTTTTTCGTTTATTATATCTTTATTTCCGTTTTTCCAATTGTACCTTAAATTAGACTATGAAGGGTTTGGTATCTTTTCTGTTTTTAGTCAAAGTCTATATTCTGGAGTTGGATTACTTTGATTGCCAAAGAACTAATTTTGTTACTTTTAATTTTTTGCTTTTTATCTATTTGAAGCCATTATTTTTACGGTAAATTAAATTCTAATAATATTTATAATGTTTAGAGGAGATTCTAAATTTAAAAGCTGAAAAAGTAAGAATAAGAACAGACAAGGAGCACTGAAAGACTTTTGGTATAAGAAAGAAATACAATATCTTCTTCCCTTTTAAGCGAGAAAACAAGATATTTATTATATATTAATTATTAATGCAGATTCCCAAATTTGAGCTTCTTAACTTAGGAAACTTCACTGAAACTTAGGCCATTAATAAAGGGATGAAAAAAGGATAATTTAATCAGATGTTTGGAAAATTAAGTACCCATTATTACTATATCTTCCACTGCTTTGGCTGAATCAAGGGACCTGGAACAGAATGACTTTTAGTGGTTGAAATGATTTAAGCTCTTACTTTTTTTAACTTAGAAGGACTTAAATCAGCTGTTGTATTTACTACAAGATTTGGAACTCCTCTATTATCCTCTCATTCCAGCCTTCGGACAGAATCACAAGACGTAAGAATAAGAATAAGAAGGGAATAAATTTTTTATTTTACTAAATGGAGAAGAGAAAAATTATTAACTTTATCTATTAATGGTGAACCAAGTTAATTTATTTATACTATTTTCTTGATATGACGTTTTATCTTAACATGCATCTTCATGGTTTTATTTGAATATCCTGAGGCACAAATAGCTATAATAAATTTACTGGAAGTACTTTAGATTTTTTTTCTACTTATTTACAAACCTTATCCTAAGAGGAAAATCTTTTTAAAGACATAGTGAGAATGTATACAATTTTTATATGTATAACTAACTGTTACTTCACATAGTTAGAAAATAATTGAAATTTAGAATATATCTGAGATGGTAAAGCAGTCTGACTAAGATAATTTGCTATTTATTTCTCTAGTTGCTTTATTTAAGTTATATCGATCTGTCTGTCTTTTGCTTATAATAGAAAATATGCTCTAGATGAATAAAAAAATATATAATAAAAATGGTTTGATGGATTGAAATAACGATGAATTAGATATAAATCTAGCAATAGCATACATAACTTAATATTTCATTAATTTTTTATGAAACTATAATTGACTTTTATTTTAGCAAGTTAAATTTAGATAAAAATTTTCTATGAAGTTAAAAAAAGAAAAACCATCGTAGTAATAAGCTAGGAAAAGATAATATGCCAATGATTTTTAAACAGAAGAAAGAAATTAAAAAATAACTAAAGATAGGACTTAAAGAGTAATGCAAGAAAATAAAAGTAAAAGATGGAATAGAAAAAAGAAAAACTGATAAAGAGAAAATAAAAGTCGCTAATAAAATAAAAATCCATAATAGAAAAAAAAACTAAAAATATCTGATTCAGTTGAAGCTCTATAGCAAAATAGACATTATACTGTTTATAGTTCATATTAAAATAATAATTAACAATGTTAAATTAAATAAAAATAAACAATAAAAGCATAATTAAAGTTTAAGCAATATAGTTTATATTTTGAAAAAAAATAAAACAAAATAAATCTATTTTACAAAGCTTCTTTTTATAAAGGATTGAAATAAAACATTAAAGATACAATTTAAAAGTTGTATAAATATCACCAAAGTTACTAAGTATTAATACAAAATTTAAACTTAATTAATTTCTTATATATAGAAATTTATTCTTTGATTTATCTACTTTCAAAAAATAAAAAGGAAATTTGATTATTTAATATATCTCCATAATTACAAGGCACTTGAGAATATGCTGCATCAATTAATTTGAAAATAATTATTTGCTAATTTCCCTAATAAAAACATGAGGAATCCTCTTAGCTTGCTTTTCAACTATATATAATAATTAATTAATTAAATTTCTAAAATATATAAACTAATATTGCTCTAATACCCTAATTTAGTTAATTTTAATTGATACTCAACTTTATTAATAAACCTAATAGCTTAAATAAAAAAGCTAAATTAAATAATAAATCTTAGTCTTTTAGAAACTTCTTATTAAGACTTGCTTAATAGTTTTATATATTTTATCTTAGTAATCTAAGTAATTTATTTTCATATGTATTAGTTTTATTTATTTTTAGTATTAATCATTTTCAATTGCATTTATACTTTTTTCTATTAAGGTTCAGATGGTTCAAACTAAATTTTAAATTAAGATATCTCTAAATAAGTAAAAATAAAGCATGACAAAGTCTTTAGTTATTTTAATCTGCATATATCATTCTTGCTTTATAAGGATATAAGTCTTAAAGATTTACAATGGTATATTTACCTTTATAATTATAAATAGATTTTAGTTAAAAAGTAAATAAAAGATTTCTCTTAAGCCATTCTAATTTATTTAATAGCTATAAATAGTAAATATAACCTTTAGCTTTATCTATTATACATTTTTAACTTTATGCTTTAATTCTAAATTATGGGATATATTAGTTATAAGTTTATTGGGCTTTAATTATTTAATCTGCATTGGTAGCATATAACGAAATTTATTACAAATAGATAAATTATAATCACTCCTTCAATCATATAAATTTAATCTTTTATTATTTAAGAAATTAAAGATATTTTAAAAGAAATTTCAAACATTCAGGCATCTAAAAATTTAAATAAATAAATGTATAAAAATAATAGATTTTTATATCTATCTCTTTAAAAAACTCTTAATAAGTTTAGATTTATTCTATAATTATAAACTTTATATACAGCTGATTAGATTAATATTATGAATAAACATTTTTACCTATAAAACTCCTTGAAAATAAAAGTTAAAGGACTTTATATGAAATTATTTTGTTTCTTTTTTCTAAAATGGTTAGTTATTTTTATTTTAAAGGATTTATGAGATTCATAGAGTTTTAAATTATATATATGGAATTTTATTTGCTAGATTGATAAATTTTAAGATTCAATCTATATAAATTATTAAAATTCTACAGTAGTATTCTCTGAAAAATCTACAAATAAGATCATTATTCCAGACCAATAAAATAAAATAATAATTCAGAATATATTTTAGAAAAATAGCTTAATCCATTAAATTTAATTGAAAATAGATTATTATTATATCTTTATTATTTAAGATATTTTATCTTTACCTTACTATTTTTTGATAATCTTAAGAGACAGATAGTTAGCTTTAAAATAAAGAATCTTTTAAATTTAACTATATACTAAATATAAAAATAAAGTACTATATGCATTACATTTATAATTTTAATAATTATAGGTATATCTATCTTTATAGGTGTAATAAGCTTAAATTATAATATAATACTTGTAAGGTATAAATTCATTATCTATTTAAAAATAATTATAACTTTATAAATATTTTCAATTTTCTTTCTTCTTAATAAACTAAAACTCAGCAAGAAAATAAGATTATAACTTTATTAAAACAAGTGTTATAAATCAAACCTTTTACTACTTAATTACTTAGTTTCTACATTTCTAGACTTTAGATTTTATTTTCTAACTTTAATATTGTGTTAAGAGAATTATACTTTAACTAGAAGAATTAGAAATAAAGTCTTTGCTATCTAATAATTTTTATCACAAAACTTATAATCCACTAAGTCATTCATGTATCTTATGCATGTTATTTATCATGCCTTCTTTTTTTAATATCAACTTGAAGCTTTCTCAATACCAGTCTTAATTAAATAAAAAATGATAAAGATATAAAGAGTAAGTTGAAAGAAAGATTTGGGTTCATTTAATGATGAAAGGATTTCAAAGTTTTCTTATTACTATCTTATTATAAACTTGTTCTTAGTAAAATACCTTCAAATTAATTATCTCTTAAGATAACTCTTAAAGCAATCTTTCAAAATAAATTAGCTATAAAAATGTTTTATTTTATATCCCTCTTTAATAATAAATTTTACGAAACATCAAATTAAAGTCCACTAATAATTATGCATTTTCTAAATAAACCTTATTGATTTAAGAGATAAATTAGATGTTTATTGTTAGCAATAAGGATAAAAATTAATTTTCGCAAAGCAGAATTAGTTTAACTCTAAACATAACAAAGTAAATGACAATAAAAAGCTATAAAATATTAAAAAATAATTAATGCTAAAAAGTTATTATTCTCTATTCTAGCTTACTAAGATACTTATAAATCTCTATAAATAAAGGGGCGGGGAAGTTATTATGCATATACAAGTGTTGAGGAAATACTCTTAAAATAAATCTTCAAGATAGATAATTATTATACTTTAACTTCAAGACAAAATAATATCGAAAGCAGCTTATTTTAACTAATAATACCAAAAATAAAAGAGCAAAAAGATTTAGATTTTGTGTAGCATGTAATCATCTATATTTCAAAAGAAAGTTTGAGAAATTCTAAGATTAAATTATGTGTATATAGGAAATCTCAATGAAGACAACAAATATTAAAAAATAATTAAAGTTGATAAAGTAAATACTCTACAAAATCTTGCCTTCAACGAATTTTTTAAGTGACTTCTCATTAATAAGCATAACTTAAACTTATTTCTCTGAATTATCAATAGTTTAAAATTTATCTTCACTATATGTAATTTAAAAACATCATCCCTATCTTTTTATTTTAAAATCTTTCGAAGTATAAATTTCTAAATCACTTTAAAGCAGAAATAAAAGGATATATATAGTTAAATTCAAAGTATAACTAAATAAATTTAAGAGCTGCTTAAAATGCAGCACTTTACTTCTATCCAATTATCTTGAATATTTCAATTATTATTTATCATTTTAAAAATGTTTATAGTATCTTGAAATAAGAGAAAGATTGCTATTGTAGATTAAAGTTAAAATTAAAGTCATTTGAGATTTATTTTCTACCCATATTTGATAATTTGATGATGTAAATTTAAGTTAGTTAAATTATTAAATAGCTTACATCTATGTTTATTATTGATATAAGCATAATTATCTATAAATAAAATGTCAATCTCTTTAATTATTTTTTATTTCCTTATCTCTTAAGTTTCACCTTAGCTAGTATTTTTTGATATTACTGATCCAAATGTTCCAACTTAAAGAGATACTAACTCATTGCCTTCTAAAACTTTTTCTTAATATGGCTAAGATTCCCAAGGACTTTAATTTAGCGTATCAGCCTGGTTAAAGTTTAACTCCAGTAACCAAGTAATGAATTATGGTATTTTCCTTTAATTTCATGATGGTGTTTCGAATTTTCTGGAATTCGGATTGACCTAAGATTAAACAAATTAGCAAACTACTTTCTAAATAATTTAAAACATTTTAATTTATGATAAAAAATCATTAACCATCTTCTTTTTTAGTGATATCTGGGTATTTTTTGGATGTGCAATTAATACTCAAGGAAGCTTTTTAGCTACTGCAACTCATTCAAAGATAAATAACTAGTTTTAGACTCTATCAGAATCCTTTGGGTTATTATTGCCTTTTACTTTAAGTACTATAATAAATTAAGGAAGCAATGTTTGATTTTGGAGTTTTACTGGGACTACTTATTCATTAAGATATTATAAGAATTAATTATTTGATATTAATGCCTTTAAATTAATTTTAGATAAGTCTGATTAAGGCTTTCTATAATAAATTTCTATTACTTGTAACTCCTAATGCTTCAAATGTTATGGAATTAATTCTAATAATTGCATCCAATGCTATTCCTCATGAGATTTATAGGCAGATTCATGCATATGCAATTTAAAGTTATCAGTAGAAAAAGTATGCAATAGTACATGTCCTATAACATAATAAGACTAAGACAATGATAAATACTGCGAGTTTTGTAATAAAACAATTTTAAATTGTGAAGAGTGTAATTAACAAGGAACTATATGCTCTAAGTGTTAAAATCCTTGATTGTTATACGATAGTTAGTGTGTAGAGAAATGCCCAAACGAAACATATTTTTAAGATAACATAACTTGCTTAAAATGCGAATCTCGAATCTAGAATTGTGAAACGTGTGATATAACTGGGATTTTGTGTACAAAGTGTTAATATCCATGATTCTTATTCTAGAAGAAATGCGTTTAAAGTTGCCCTAACGATAGCTTTTATGTTGAGAATTTTATTTGCTTAAACTGTAATTCCTCAACAGAGAACTGTTAAAGATGCAATTAAAATGGATCATGGTGCTTTTAATGCTAAGAGTCTTTCCTCTTATTCGAAAACAAATGTATCTAGAACTGTCCGAACGAAACGTTTTTTATTGAAAATTCTACTTGCCAAAAATGCGAAAATAAGTTAGAAAATTGCTCAAAATGCAATTCAAACGGAGATAATTGCACAAAATGTTTGGAGCCTTGACTTTTATTCGGCAATAAGTGTGTTTAGAGTTGCTCAAGCAATCTTTATTACGAAGAGAGTTAAAGTTGCTAACTATGTAATTAGAGTATTAGCAATTGTGAAATGTGCAATATAAATGGAACTGGGTGTATTAAATGTTAGGACCCTTATGTTTTGTTTGATAATATGTGCATTGAAAGTTGTCCTAATCAAACTTACTATATTCAGAACTCCATTTGTCAAAAGTGTTCACAAAAAATCGATAACTGTAAATTTTGCGATATCGAACAAGAACTTTTAAATGGAGAATATTGCACAAAATGCTTGAAGCCTTGACTTTTATTCGGCAATAAATGTGTTTAGAATTGTCCAAGCAATCTTTATTATGAAGAGAGTTAAAGTTGCTAACTATGTAATTAGAGTATAAGCAATTGTGAATAGTGCAATATAAATGGTACTGAGTGTATTAAATGCTAAGACCCTTATGTTTTGTTTGATAATATGTGCAGTGAAAGTTGTCCTAATCAAACTTACTATATTCAGAACTCCATTTGTCAAAAGTGTTCCTAAAAGATAGAAAATTGTAAATTTTGCGATATCGAAAGAGGAGCATGTTTAGAGTGCTACGATCTTTATTTTCTTTTTCAAGAAACTTCTTGTGTTAGCAAATGCTAATAAGACTAGATAAATATCAATAAAACTTGCTAATCTTGCGAAATAATTCCTCACTGCTAATTTTGTTCATGAAATCTTTCATAATTGATAGAATGCTCTTACTGTTTTCCAAATTTTACATTATCAAATAATGAATGCATTGAGAAAAAATAAGAGAATAATTCTAAATCTGGTAACAATGAAAATAATACTGACTCTTAAAATAAAGAAGAGGAATAGAAATAAGATTAATTTAAGGATATAAAAAAGAGTCTTGATGAATTCTAAATTTCAAACTCAGAAAAAGATTTTATACAAAATTCTTCTGATATATCTACTGCTCTTGTTTACACTAGTTCTTTAGTAAGTTTAAGTTCTTTATTAACTAGCCTTTTTAGTAACTCTAAGTATTCAGCAAGTACTCCTAAATTTTTATAAGCTATTTTTATAACTCAACTCATTTTTATGAATGCATATGTTGATGTATAACGACCTGAAATTCTTAACGCTTACTATTATACTAATATTGATAATAAATAGAAATAAAATGGACTAAGTAATAATAATTTTATTGGTTTAAATCTAAATTCCAACTAATTGAAAATAGATAAATAAATTTATGTTTAACTTAATTACTAAAGCTACACTCTATTATCCAATTTATTTGAAGCTCTCTTCCTGCTATTCACTTTACTTTTTATTGATTTACTACTCAAGATTATTGGACTCAAGTGTTGCAAGACTTAAATAGAGAAAATAAGAACTAAATTTACGAACAGAAACTACGTCTCAGTGATTTATAGTATTAAGGCTCTTCAGATTAATAATGCTGTTATGTTACAACTTTATCACTTTACTGTTTCTGATTTTTATTCTGGCTTAAATTCCTTCCTTGCTATCCTAGTACTAGTAAGTTTTTATATTTAGATTATTTAAATAGCATGCATTTTTCATAGCTTTCAAGTCCTTAATAAATATTACAGTTTAAAAAATAAATTTTAGGAAACTAAAGAGGAGAAGACAGAGAAATAAATAGCATAGATTAAAGAAAAGTATATAGTTTACTTTGACTAAAAGAAATAGGATAACAAGATGCAAACACTTTACTAAACTTTCTTTCTAGTAAGGAGACTTTTTGTTTCTTTTGCAGCTATTATATTAGTAGAGATATAAGTAGCTTAAATCATATTATACCTTATTCATTGTTTAGTTTGGTTCTTTTATATAGTTTATTTCAAACCTTTTGAAAATATTTTGTAGTATGCTGTTGAGATAAGTGGAGAAATGGTACTCATTTTTATTTATTTCTTTAACTTCTATTTCAAAGCTAACAGTCATAGCACTTATACTTAAGATTGAAATACAGATGCGCAAACATTAGGAGTAGTGACCACAATAACATGTTGTCTTTTCACATTAATAGCTTTAGTAGTATCACTTATATTTTCTTTTATAGATTTATATAAATCATGGAAAAAAGCGAAATAAGAGAAAATGTAGTAGCAATAGAAGAATGAGTAGTTACAACAGCAAGATTTATTCAATAAAGATGACTCGAAACAAAAAGTGAATATGCATAACACAACAGTTATATAAAGTCAACGAGAAGGAGTGGATAAATTTTGTTTTATTTATGAAGATATAGAAGAGAAAAAAGGGTCTAAACATCACAAAATATAGATAAAGAATAAAAAGTCAAGAAGTCATAAGTCCGAGCATATTAGCCAAAAATAACCATGAAACGAACTCTTAAACTATTTTCCTTGAATTTTATAATTTTTCATTATTTTTTATTATATAAATTATAAAATAAAATTCATATAAAAGATGTAGTTATTAATATCTCTTTCTTAAACTTAGTTTTAAATTAGTAAAATTAACTTGTATTAAAAAGTTTTTGCTATAAATTAATTAATAAAGATATTTTATAGTTCTTTTATTTTAATCTAAGTAGCAAACTTACTAAATAATCAAAGCTATTTTAAATTTTCTTTTACTAGATTTCTTTATTTATACTTATATTATACAATTATTTATAATTATCATAACAAATTAAAAATATTTATAAATGTGATTTTTTCAACTGTTTTTCTATATAATTATATATTTAGCTATTCTTTTATTTTATCTTAGTTCTCTTTTATTAATCATGTAATTTTTCATCATTTTATATTTATAAATTTATTATTAATTTTACTAAAATAGGATTACATCCCCTGTACTGAAATTGAAGTGTATTGCTTCTTATTTTCTATGTTTCTTTTATAATTTTTTAGATATAATAACCCTATTTTAGCTTTAAATTTTATTTGTATTTTTATTTTAGGTTTCACTCTTAGAAATAGCTTTTTATTAGAGTATTATGCTTTAGTTATAGAGTGATCTATATTTAAGATATTTTATTTGATTAAAAGGCCTAAATTAATTTTTTTGTCAAATAGGTTGAAATAAATAGTCTTAAAGAGTGAACATTAATAATAATAACCATAAGGCTTTTCTTATTAATTAATATCTTTAAATTTAAACTTAATTTTATCAACTTTACTAAATCCAAATTATAGAGTTTATTTATAATTAATTAAAGATTTAATATTCTAAAATTTATTTTATTAAGATTATAAAAAGCTTTAACTAACTATAAAAAGAAGGTTTATGATTATATCCTTTTAATTTTCTAAAAAAAGCGAAAATTAGCATTTCCTTTATAAATAAAGCTAAATTATTTAATATTTATTTTAATAAGCATTAGATAAATAATTAAAAATTTTATCTTCAAATAAATACCTATTTAATTGTAAATGTCGTTAAACATATTTAGAATCTAACTATATATAAAATAATAATGATTTTAAATTTTAAGGATATAAAATAATGAGCAAGTTAACTTAAAAATAAATTTGATAAATAGCTTTTTTTATTATTCTTACAGTTCATTATTGATTATTTATTCAATCTAATAGCTTTTTGCTAATTATTATCTTCACTTTTCTTATAATTTTCATAAACCAAAAGATGTTTAAATTTTTTAATTTTAAGTCATAAAAGGTTTTAGTTTTTTAATTCTCAAAGAAGCGAAAATTAAATCTAAAAAAGAAGAGAATAAAATAATAAATATATTTAAAATAAAATTTGATAATTAAGATAACTCAGAATGAAGATATTTTAAAATAATCTAAATTTTAGTAATTCTATAAGATTTAAATAATAAATTAAAGTTTATCCTAGCTCAATCTTAGCCTTTAAAGTAAATCCTAATTAAAAGTTAAAAAAATTGTTGCCTTTATTTTATTTTAGCCGAAATTAAAATTTTCTTACTATGCTAAAATTATAGTTTCATTTTTCACGAGATAAATGTAAGCAGTCCAGATTTTAAAATAAAATAAATTATTAAAGACTTTAAAAAAATTAAGTTTAGATAGCCTTTATTGTATATATCTAATCAGAGCTGAGTATAATGTTTAAAATAAATACCTATCTAAAAATTAAAATTTCTAAAATAAACATAAATGAAGAAGACTCCAATTATTACTCTGTTTTTAATTTAGTTGCTTAATTTAACTATTTTTTTATTTTTTCTTTTAATAATTACTTTAGTTAATATTTTAATAGTTATATTAAAGTTTATACCTGATTCATTTTATTAAGACGATATAAGTATTAATTTTATAATAAAAGCGACTAATGAAAATTTAAGCTTTAACTTTAATTTTAATTTCAAATAAAATTGAAGGATAAGATAGAAAAACTTATCTCATTAAATTTAATAGCTAAGATTTAACTAAAATTTAGATATGTATAGATTGATAATTTGGTAGTAAAGAATTATAGATTCCAAAATTTATCAAATATAAAGAAAATTTTTAAGGGTTAAGAAACTTTAATTCTGCAATTTATTAAGCAAATATTCAATAGTTAAAGAAGATATTTATTTATAATAAACACCATATTTTACTCTTATCTATTTGGTATTGTTTTTATCTCATTCTTTTTCTTTAATAAATTAAGATTATCACTTTGAACATTTTTTTATTTTTAATTAGTTGATGATAATTCATTCCTCCTTTGCAAAAAATTATTTTTTTTGAGATAGTTAAAAATATTTTTAATTTGACTTATAGAGTTAAATAAGCACTAAATTATTTATAGTTATAATATATCATTCTCTATTATTAAATTTAATATATTTATTTATAAATTCTAGCTTGAAAGCTAGGATAACTTAAATTTCTTATAAATTATAATTAATTTTAATTTAATATATCAATAAATTAAAATAAAGTCAACTTCTATTTATATTTATTCACTTTCCTCATTTTATAAGATAGATATATTTATATCAAATTTATCTATTTTACTATAGATATTCACTCTATTGCTATACAAATATCTAAAATCATATATTTCTAATTATTTCAATCTAATGAATATTAATAATTTGCTTTATTGCTTTATTTTTTATCTTTATTTTCATTAATAAATATAAACTAATTTTTTTTTACATGGTTTACCTTAATTTAATATCTTCTCACCAATTTATAAGCATTCTCTTTAAATCACATTTAAATTTAATAGTTATATTTTAATTTATTTATCTTTATTAAAATTCTGATATAGTAATTGAAATAAATAGTTGCAAAATTTAAAATAAATAAAATAATAATAAATCATATAAATTTAATTTTTATTAAATTAATTTAAATAAATTACTATGATAAATTTATTCTCCTATCTTTCTGAAATATTAGAAATATCTATTTAATCATTTTTTCTGTTTATTTTATTTAAAATGATTATGCGACAATTTTTTATTAAACAATTCAAGAATTTAGTAATCATATATAAGTCAAATCAAATTGAGTAAGAATATTTTCTTTCATTTTTCTTTTTTAAACCTTTGCATTTACTCCTCCTTTTTCTTTTCTTATCCACTCTAATTTTAGCATTCTTCTTTCTTGCTTATTCTTCTTTTATACCTTTTTATTTATATTGATTATTATATATTTTATTTTTAAATAGTTGTTCGAAGGTGAACAGCAAGGGACATCTTCATCAGAAGTTGGGGAAGTTAAGTACCCATAATCGACTTTATGTCTTCCTCTGCTTTGGTTTGGCATCGAGACATCTTCTAAATCAACCTTCAGCACTGATTTACTTTAGTTCTTAATTCGGGAAATAAAAGGAAATTATTTTTGCGAGCTTCATCAGAGGTGGGGAATTTAAGTACCCATAATTGACACATGTCGTCCTCTGCTTTGGTGATGCAATGAGAAGCAACCCTGCCATGTCCTTGGACCTCCAACAAGTATTAAAGATACGAGTATTCTGAAATTATATCAGTATTGAACATTTTTATCAGTACTGAATAATTATACCAGTATTGAGCAAGGTTTATCAATATCTGATAATTTTATCAGTAACAAACATTCTTGTTAGTATGAAACATTTTTTAAAGAGCTGCGCACCAACGAAAGTTCTACGCGCTCTATAATAAAATTTATTTATTTATAAATATCTTGAAATTCACTAGTATATTACCTTTAAACGCCCTTATTTTATTTTCAGTCTAAATTCTATTTTTCTATTTTTTAATTTGAAAATAGTTAAATTTAAATAATGTTTATTCTCTACAATGAAAGGATGCTATATAAAAATGTAGAATATAATTGAAAATCAAATTGAATCATTTTGAAATATTCCGATTTAAGCACAAGTTATAAGTCCTATATATAAATAAATAATTGGACTTTTTCATGTTGGTTTTGCTTTAAATAAAATAAATCTATATTTTTTTTTATATTGGCTATTTATTTAAATTTTGAAATACTTATAATTTTTATTAGCCACTTTATTTAAACAAATTTGACTAAAAAATGATTTAACTAATAGCTTAAAGATACCAAAATGAAAACATTTTTATTTAATTTTGTTGAATTAGTTTTATCTTTATCATTTCTCTTTATTAGCATTTATTAAATAAGATGATGCTTTGATGATTAAAGATAGTTTAAATTAAAAGCTATTAAGATTTAACCAATTAGAAGCTGCTTAATTGTTTTGAATTTCTTAAATACCTTTAATTTACTCTAAATGAAAATATAAAATCCTTAAATTAAAAATAAATTATTTCTTGTCTTTTCACGATATTTTTAATTAATTACTTAAGCTCTTTTATTATTGTGTTAAATTAGAATAATTGTTAAAAACTTTTTTTAAGTTTGCCAATAAATTTGTTAAACTTTTTCCCAAATTTCTCTTAATTGATAAAATATCTATTTTTATATTTAAATTAATGATTATTAATTTAATTCTTTTATTTAAGTGATTTATTTAATTAAGTAACTCAAGATAAGTAGGATTCTCTCTTCTATTTTTAGGATTTAATTACATTGCTAAAACTTGCTAATTTTATTCTTCTAGATTTAAGTTTTTCTTTATTTTTCAACTAAGAAAAAGCATTTTAGATAAATATTAAATTAATTAGATGCTATTATTTTCAATTAGTTAAAACTACATGAGGTCTAACAAAGGTAGATCAATAAGATTTGATTAGAAAAGGCATAATCATAAGTAGACTTTAATTTGATGATTCTTAAAATTTATTATTAAAGAAAGATGCAAAATAAACATTTTTATAGCTAATTTATTTTTTAAAGGTTGCTTTAAGAGTTATCTTAAGAGATAATTATTTGAAGGTAATTTACTAAGAACAAATTAAAAATAAGATAGTAATAAGAAAACTTTGAAATGCTTTAATCATTTAATAAACCAAAAACTTTCTTTCAACTTACTTTTTATATCTCTATCCTTTTTTATTTAATTTAGACTGATATTAGAAGGCCTAAGATGATATTTAAAAAAAAGAAAACACGATAAATAACATGAATAAGGTACTTTGAATGACTTAGTGGATTACAAGCTTATAATAAAAATTATTAGATATAAAATACTTGTGTTTTTAATTCTTCTAGTTAAAGTATAATTCTCTTTAAAAATATTAAAGTTAGAGGGTAAATATTATAAAATCTATAAATGTTAGCAATCAAGTAATTAAGAAGCAAAAGGTATGATTTGCAACACTTGCTATAATACAGTTATAATATATTTTCTAGCTGAGATTGAGTTTATTAAGAGGAAAGAAAGTTGAAAATATTTATATCGTTATAATTATTTTTAAAGAGATAATGAAATCATACCTTACAAGTATTATATTATAATTTAAGCTTATTACACCTATAAAGATAGATATACTTATAATTATTAAAATTATAAATGTAATGCTTATAGTACTTTATTTTATATTTAGTATATGGCTAAATTTTAAAGATTATGTATTTTAAAACTAACTATCTGTCTCTTAAGATTAATAAAAAATTGTTTGCTAAAGTCAAAATATCTCAAATAATAAGGATAAAATAATAATCTATTTTCAATTAAATTTAATTGTTTAAGCTATTTTTCTAAAAGATATTCTGAATTAATATTTTATTTTATTGATCTAGAAATATAATCTTATTCGTAGATCTCTTAGAGAATACTGCTGTGGAATTTTAATAATTTATATAAATTTAAATCTTAAATTTCTATTAATCAAACAAATAAAATCTAATATAAAAATTTATATACTCTATGAAGCTCATAAATCCTATAAAATAAAAATATCTCATCATTTTAAAAAAAATAATAATAATTTCATATAAAGTAATTTAACTTTTATTTCTAAGAGTCCTATAAAAAATACTTATTTTAAATATTAATATTAATCAGCTGTTTTTAAAGTTTATAAGTCCTAGAATAAATTTATACTTATTAAGGGTTTTTTATGGAGATAGTAATAAAAATCTATTATTTTTATATAGTTATTTATTTAAATTTTAAGATACCTAATTGTTTTAAATTCCTTTTAAAATATTTTTAATTCTTAAATAGAAAAAGATTAAATTTATATGATTGAAGGAGAGATTATAATTTATCTAAATAAACATCGATATATCAATTTTATATTTAATTAAATAGCTTTAGATAATTTTATAAACTTAATAAAATAATTTATTTTAGTACTTCATATCTTAATTTATACTTATAAATTATATAATCTTTTATATTTTAGAAAAGGATATCTAATCTATTTTTATACATTTTATATTTTTCTATAACAATTATCATAATTTAAATTTTATTTCTTTATGGAGATATAAAAATGTTTATTAACTTAATTTTTATTATTAAGTCATAGTTGAAAAAGGTTTTTATAATTATTTAATTTAACTTTTATATTTTAGTAATGACTGATTATTTATATTTGGTTCCCTTCTATTAGTTTATCTTTTATTAAATTGAATATAATAAAAGCTAAATTAAATAAAGTAGTTTTAAATAATTATTATAGCTCTTTCCTATAATTTCCTTTTATAATATGTTTATTTAAATATTTTTCTTAAATAGATGTATAAAGAATTTATGAATGCTTAATAAATTAGTTAATTTATTATAGTGTTCTTTAATCTAATATATAAGCATATGGATAATTTTATTATTTTTTGTTTTCAAATTAGTTTAAAAATTAATTATTCCTCTTATTTCTCTTTATTTTAATTTAGGTTCTCATATTAAAATATTTCAAGTTTATTTCTTAAATATAATTAATAAATATTTAGACAAAAGAAGAAATAACTTAAATAAATAGATAGCTATTACATATTTAAAATTATTATTAATTTAGTATTTTATTTCTAAACAGAGAATAATGAAAAGCTATGTCTTAAAACTTTAGATATAATAAATATAAAAGTTAGCATGCAATCTAACATGGATTTATATTCTGTAAGTTAAATTATCTATATTTTGCTAGATTTTGTTTATATCTAAATTAAAAAAAAGTTTTATTAGGTTACTTCAAATCACTCTTTTTATATTCTTCCTATAATAAGCAAAATTTATAATAATTATTACTAATATCACTTTGATAAATACTTTAAATCATTTGATTTATTTTAAAATCTGGATTATTTACATATATCTCGTGAAAAATAAAAAAATAATTTAAGCATAGTAAGAAAATTTTAATTTAGTTTAAAAAAGCAATGTTTTTTAAACTTTTATAAAGGATTTAATTTAAAAATTTAGATTGAACTAGGATAAATTTACATTTCTTATTTAAATCTTATATAATTACTATAATTACGTTTATTTTAATTTTTCTTTTTTTAGCTGAATCTTAGATATCAAATTTACCATTAAATAGATTTATAATTTAATCTTTCTTCATTGAGATTTATAAACTTAAAACTTTTTATGTCTAAAATTAAAAAATATTTGTTCTTTAGAAAATTTTAAGAAAAAGTGAAGATAATAATTAGAAAATGCTATTAGATTAGACAAATAATTTATCATGGCTAAAAGAATAATAAAATTAAGCTATTTATAATTTTTACTTTTAAGTTAGCTTACTAATTATTTATATCCTTAGAGCTTATATTAATATTAAGATTTAGATAATTTGAAATATATTTAGTGAAATTTTCTATTTTAGCGATTTATTTTAAATTAAATTGCAATGGTTTACTCTATTATTAATTAATAGAAACTTTTAAGCTTAAATTAAATTTAATAAGAAATATTGTTTTTTTGTGAAAATAAAATAATAATAATTTAAATCTAAATGTTTATAGTTAATTAAAGCTTTTCATAATTTTAAATAAATAAATTTAAGAATTTCAAATCTTTATAAAATTAATTAATTATAAATAACCTATATAAATTTAGATTTAATAAAAATAATAAAATTATGTTTAAGATTAAAGATATTAATTAATAAACAAAACCTTAGGTTATTATTATTTATTTCGCTCTATAAGGCAATTTATTTTATTTATTTGACAATAAAATAAATTTATATCTTTTAATCAAATAAAATATCTTAAATATAAATCACTCTTTAACTAAAGTATTATACTCTAATAAAAATTTATTTCTAAGAGTGAAACCTAAAATAAAAAATAAAAATAATAATAAAACTTAAAGCAAAATATAGTAATTATATCTAAAAATTATAAAAGAAGCATAGAAAATAATAAACAATACAATTTTAATTTTAGTGTAGAGAGTGTAATCCTATTTTAGTAAAATTAATAATAAATTTATAGATATAAAATGATGAAAAATTACATGATTAATAAAAGAGAACTAAGAGAAAATTAAAGAATAACTAAATATAAAATTATATAGAAAGATAGATGAAAACATCTCATTATAAATATTTTTAATTGGTTATGATAATTATAAATAATTGAGAATAAAAGTATAAATAAGAAAGCTACTAAAAGAAATCAAAAAATAGCTTTGAATATTTACTAAGTTTGCTACTTAGATTAAAAATAAAATAATTATAAAATATCTATATTAATAAAACAATTATAGCTAAAACTTCTTAATATAAGTTACTTTTACTAATTTTAAGCTGAATCTAAGAAAGAGATATTAATAACTACATCTTTTGTATGAAATTTATTTATAGTTTCTATAATAAAAATAATGAAAAATTACAAAAATAAAGGAAAATAGTTTAAGAGTTCATTTCAAGTTTATTTTTGGCTAGTATGCTTTGATTTATGATTTCTCTATTTTTATTCTTGATCACTAATTGATAATTCATTCCTTCTTTTGCAAAATAAAATCTTTTTGAAATAGTTAAAATATTTTTAAATTGACTTATAGAGTTAAATAGGCACTAAATTATTTATAGTTATAATATATCAATCTCTATTATTAAATTTAATATATTTATTTATAGATTCTAGCTTGAAAGCTAGGATAACTTAAATTTCTTATTAATTATAATTAATTTTTATTTAATATAACAATAAATTAAAATAAAATCATCTTCTATTTATATTTATTCATTCCTCATTTTATAAGATATATAAACTTGAAATTTTCTTAACTTCTTAAATTTTATTTATATTTGATAAATTTTGGAATTTATTATTCTTTACTTCCAAATTATCAATCTATATTTATCTAAAATTTTAATTCAATTTTTTATCTAACAAGTTTCTTATCAAGATATTCATCGTTTTTTTTATTTATTATTTGTGCTTTATTTTCAAGGCGACTTTTTGTGAATTGCTATTTAAAGAAAGTTTTTCTAAATATTTTATGATAGCAATACAAATTAAAATTATCATTCAGATTTAGATCTTCAATTAATATCTTTTTTCTTTATCAAATTTTCTTACTATAATATTAATATGGACTTTGTTTTTAAAAATTTAGGTTTCCTTTCACTCCAAAGTCCAAAAAATAAATTTAAATAATTTTTTAAAACATTTAACAAATCAAAAATTTTAGGAAAGCATTCAACGATAAAATGAAAATGTTTAAAAAAAGGAATGTTAAGAAGAGATGGTCAATAAATAAAATAAACTTATTAGTTTTAAAAGAGAGATAATTAAGAAGATTATAAGAATATTTAATATCTTTTTTCTTCTTATTAGATGGGAAATGCTTTAGTATCTAATTATTATTTTAAATTTAGTCTTTTAATCATATTTAAATGAGCAATATCAATCTCTTAAAAAGTAAAAAATTAATAATAAATTAGAATATTTTAAATCTATTTGATTTATTAGTCATCACAATTCAAATGATATCAGTTTTTAATAGTACAAAGTTAGTTGCTATAAAAAATAGAAAATGGGAGAGAATAATAAATATATATTTATTTATTTTGAAATAATTGTCAGATCATAAAAGGAAATCAGTAGGAAATTAATAAAAAAATGTGGAAAGATTTTCTTAAAAAAAATAGGAAAATCAACAATAACAATAAAATTTAAGTAAATCATCTACAGTCTACAAATAAATTTGCTCACTAAGATAAATTTATTGTTTATAGTTGTAATATAGATAAAAGCGAAATAACTAACTATTAATCACTATCTTTTATTTATTTGAAAAAAATCAGGAAAGAGAAACAAATGAAAATTTTTAAATTTAGAGACATAAATTATCATCTATAATAACTATCTAAGCTAAGTTAAATAATAAAATTTGTTTAATATATTTAAATTAATTACATAGCAAATCATCCAATTAGCTGGATTCAATCACAGCTAATCTGCCATAATCTATAAATATTTATTATATTTTAGCCATATAATCATTTATCATAAAATAAAGTAATAAACTCTTTCCGTGCACACTTTAAAATAAGCTCTGAATTAAAAAATGCAATACACTCTTCTATTTTTAAATGAGTTTAAGTAATCATTAAGAAGAAAAAATAAAATACGAGAGTTGTTCGCAAATAAACAAAATTCAGATAATAATGAACTTCCTTAATTTATTCATTAATTCTTTTTTATATTATTGAAAATAATCAATTTCTTCCAGATTTATTTACATCTATCTTTTCTATCTAAAAATAATTCCTTTAATATAATTACCTCTAAAATTACTCTATTCAAATCTAAATCAGGCACTTTTTAAGGGTTCTCAAGATGCAACTCTTCTAAACATTATTTTAATAACTACTTAAATTTTATAAAAACAATTGACAAATAAGTGTATAAATAACAGCAGTTAGATTTATAAGTGACTTAAATATATGATCCTAAGGTTTATACTTTAATATAGATAATACATCTTTATAATAAAAAGATTAAATATTAGCTATTAAATTTAATGAGATAAGCTTTCTATCTTGTCATTCATTTTAAGTTGAAATCAAAATTATAGTTATAACTTAAATTTTCATTAATCCCTTTAAAGTTATAAACTTAATACTTATATTAGCTTAAGAAATGAATCAGATATAAACTTTATTACAACTATTAAAATATTAATTAAAGTAGTTATTAAAGGGAAAATAAAAGAAATAGTTGAATAAACAACTAAGATAAAAGTGGGGTAATAAATTGGAGATTTCTTTATCTATGTTTATTTTAGAAATTTTAATTTATTTTAAGGCATGTATTTTAAACATTATACTAAACTTAATTATATATACACAATAAAGGCTATCTAAAATGAATTTTTTATAAGTATTTTATAATTTATTTTATTTTAAATCTGGACTTATTTCATTTATCTTGTGAAAAGATAAAAATTAATTTTTGCTTATTAAGAAAATTTTAATTTCGGCTTAAATTAAATAAAGCCAACAATGTTTTTTAAACTTTTGTTTAGGAATTATTTTTAAGATTCAATTTGAACTAAGATAAACTTCAATTTCTTAATTAAATTAAATCTAATATAATAACTAAAATTTAGTTTATTTTAAATTCTCTTCTTTCTAAGCTGAATCTTAATTTATGAATTTACTTTTAAATATATTTATAATTTGATTTGTATTTTTAGATTTAATGTTTGCTTCTTTGAGAATTATAAGCTTAAAACTTTTTATGATATAAATAAAAAATATTTTTTTATAGAAAATATTAAGAAAAAGTGAAGATAATAATTAGTAAAATGCTATTTGATTAGATAAATAATCTACTATGGTTTGAAGAATAATAAACTAAAGCTATTTATGAATTTTATTTTTAAGTTAATTTGCTCATTATTTATATCTTTATAGCTTATATTAAATTATTAAGATTTAATTAAATTTGAAATATATTTAGTGAAATTTTAGATTTTAGGGATTTATTTTAAATTAAATTCCAATTATTTAATCTATTATTAATTAATAGAAGCTTTTAAGCTTAAATTAATCTTAATAAGAAATATTGCTTTTTTATGAAAATAAAATAATAATAATTTAAATCTAAATTATTATTAATAGTTACTTTTATAGTGTTAACTATAAAAGCTTATGCATCTAAAATTTAATAGTCTGTTAATTATAAATAGACTCTATAATTTAGATTTAATAAAAATAATAAAATTATGTTTAAGATTAAAGATATTAATTAATAAACAAAACCTTAGGTTATTATTATTTATTTCGCTCTATAAGGCAATTTATTTTATTTATTTGACAATAAAATAAATTTATATCTTTTAATCAAATAAAATATCATAAATATAAATCACTCTATAACTAAAGTATTATACTCTAATAAAAAGTTATTTCTAAGAGTGAAATCTAAAATAAAAAATAAAAATAAAGCTTATAGCAAAAATAGGCTATTTATATCTAAAAAATTATAAAAGAAGCATAGAAAATAAGAAACAATACAGCTTTAATTTCAGTACAGAGAGTGTAATCCTATTTTAGTAAAATTAATAATAAATTTATAGATATAAAATGATGAAAAATTACATAATTAATAAAAGAGAACTAAGAGAAAATTAAAGGATAGCTAAATATAAAGATATATAGAAAAATAGTTGAAAACATCACATTCATAAATATCTTTAATTAGCTATGATAATTATAAATAATTGAGAATAAAAGTATAAATAAAAAAATCTATTAAAGGAAAAGTAGCTTCGTTTATTTACTAAGCTTGCAACTTAGATTAAAACTAAAAGAATTATAAAAATCTCTGTATTAATAAAATAATTTATAGTAAAAACTTCTTAATATAAGTTACTTTTAACAATTTTAAACTAAGTTTAAGAAAGAGATATTAATAACTACATCTTTTATATGAAATTTATTTATAGTTTCTATAATAAAAAATAAAGAAAAATAATAAAATTAAAGGAAAATAATTTAAGAGTTAATTTCATGTTTATTTTTGACTATGCTTGGATTTATGATTTCTCTATTTTTATTCTTGATCTCTAATGAGATAATTAATATAATTAAGTATTGTAGATTTAATTCCCTTTCTTAAATTAAAAGAAGCTTGTATGTTTAATAAAATACTCTATTAGAAACAATTTTAAATAATTATTCTACAGGGATATTATTTAAATAATTACTCTTAAGAAATTAAATTAAGACAATCTCAAAATAACAAAATAGATAAAGATTCTATTATTCTAATTAAATATAGATTACGAAAGAGAAAAAATTCCTTTTTTAGGTATTATAGCAAAGTGAGTTACTCTTCATTTAATCTAATTATCTTTAAAAAAAATTATGAACTATATAATTTCGTAAAAAGTAGAAGATTTAATAAATTAATTCTTTAATATAACTAGATAATTAGAATTAAAGCATGTATTCTTTAATTTTGAAGTAGTAAAGAAATTAAATTATGAAATAACTAAAGATAATTAATGAGATATTATAATTGAAGTATCTTAAATTAAAAAGACTAGAACATTATTAACCTGAAATAATTATTATCTTGTAAAAAAATTGTAGGATATAAATTCTAAAATAACTAAAAAAAATTTTCTATTTTATTTAAGGTTTATTTAGATATACCTAAATATAAAAATTAATTAGACTATCTGAACACTCATATTAAAAAGAAACAATACATAGAAAAATGACAACACTAAAAATAATGCAAATAATTGTATTTTTAATAAATCCTTTAGATTACTAAGAGAGAATATTAAAAGCATGCTTAAAATTTAAAATAGAAGCTTCCTTAGATAAATGATTAATTACAATATTTATCTCATCTTTTCTTATTTTTGTTAATTAAGTTTTTCTAAAATAATTGAGGGACTATAAAAATTTTAATTTGTTGGAACTAAATAAAAAATTACCAAATTTAAGGAATTTAGTTATAAATTTATTTAAATCTTGCTAAATATCAGTTAAAAGAATTCCTTAATCTTATAAACCTTAATAGTTGCCAGGCTTTTAAATTTATTTTAGTAATTTATTTAAAAAAATAACTAAATATGAAAAAGGAATAATAATAAAAATTCATTTACTCTCGAGAATAATAAGTTTACTGAAAAACTAAAATTATTGTAGAAACCAAGATTAGATTTCATTCCTATATGCTCATAATTCTTCTGAATTTATAAATAAAAATAATTTTTTTTATTATACAGTCATTTATAAAGTTTACTCATGCAAAATAGCTTTTTAAAGATATTCATTACTAAACTTTTTCTAAATATGAACCTTAAATAAAGCACTAATTTTGCTCTAATTTATAAACCATTTGAGTAAATTTGAATAAATTAATGAAATTATTCTTAATAATAGCTATAAACTATGTAAAATATTAATTTTGTTATAGAATTTCTACTGAAGTAGCTATTTCGAGGTTCTTTCTCTTATAGTTTTTATAGTGTTAACGATTTTTATTTTTTCTTTAGTCAATTTTACCTTTTTAATTCTGCTTTTCACTTTAATAATCTTACATTTCTCTTTCAGATCTTTCTTAAGTAAGTCCTTAGTTTCTTTTTGTCTATTAAAAATCCTTTTGAAATTCATTTTTTCCTGGTTGCTTACTGCCTTTGTCTTCCTTTTTTAAGCGATATAGCTTTGCTACTTTTTAATCTTTTTGTCGAGCCTTTAAAGCATTAGATTGAAAATCTATTAAGGTTTCATCAAAAATTTATGAAATATTCTGTTTGCTAGGCTACTGCTAAGGTTAACCCATCATCAATTCTAATGGACTTATTTGCTTTGTGTCTTATATTTTATTTTTATTCCTCTAGAGGAAATTTCTAATATTAACAAAAAACAGACAAAAAGTAACAGCAAAAATGAAGCAGCTAGAGAAGTACATGACAAACTATCCTAATTAAACTGCTTGATCATCTCAGACTTAGTCTAATCTTCTATTATTTTCTAACTATATGAAATAGCAGTTAGTCATATATAATATTATTAGATACACTTCCACTACACACTCGAAGTAGTTCCTCTTAGGGTTTTTATAAGGCTTGTAAAAAATTAGAAACAAAATCTAGAGAAAGCATAGTGAATTTATAATAGCTATTTGTGCCTCAGGATATTCGAATAAAACTATGAGGAAACATGCTAAGATGAAACGTCTTACTAAGAAAAGAATATAATAAATAGCTATTTTATTTGGCTAAAAATCTTGGAAGAAGATGCTATATTTTTTGCTTATACTAGATATTCTTTCAGTGTTCTTTGCTACTTCTTACTCTGACTTTTATAGTTTGTAAAATGTATAAACTCCTTTAAAGCTTAAAACTATAATTAGTATTTGAATTATCTGTATGATAAATTACCATAAAAATGAAGGCCAAAAGTAAATTTAGCGTTCCATAAATAGAACTGAAATCTAAATAATAAACCTGTATAAAAATAGCGAAACTCAAACAAATGCACTGTCCAAAGTAGAAATTTATTACAGTTTCATAGTGAAATGAATTGTAAAGTTTATTAAAGATGGCTATGTTTTTGAAGCAGGATTTTAACACTCAGAACAAAATATTCAAAAGGATGGAGAATATAAGCACAATAGAAACATTCAATGCATTGGCTATGAAAGCGAAACTTTCATATTAAAGTTTTCTTCAGACTTGATTTTCTACTTGTAAGCTTGTTCACTTAATGTCCAAGAAATTTGTATTTAGTCCAAAGGGTATTTTCAAGTTGAAATTTTGAAAGTAATAATTATTCAAATTTTCTGGACGAGGGACATTTATATATGCATTAAGCATAATCATTTGAGTTATGAAAGATACATACCAAAAAGCTTAAAAGTAATTAGACTTTTCTAAAGTACTTGCAATTAATACGTTTTCCGATGCAAATGCTGTGAATTAGCTATATTTTACAAAGTTTGCTGTTAATTCGGCAAATCCTTTTTCAGAGTCAGTAAGATTTTCATTCTTATTAGGTTTCAACTTTTTCTCAATACATTCATTATTTGATAATGTAAAATTTGGCAAGCATTAAGAACATTCAATCGACTATGAAAGATTTCATGAACAAAACTAACAGTGAGGAATTATTATTTGGCAAGATTAACAAGTTTTATTGATATTTATCTATTCTTATTAGCATTTGCTAACACAATAATTTTCTTGAAAAAGAAAATAAGGATCGTAGCACTCTAAACATGCTCCTCTTTCGATATTGCAGAATTTACAGTTTTCTATCTTTTACGAGCACTTTTGACAAATGGAGTTCTGAATGTAGTAAGTTTGATTAGGACAATTTTCACTGCACATATTATCAAACAATACATAAGAGTCCTAACATTTAAGACACTATGATCCGTTTATATTGCACATTTCACAATCACTTATACTCTATTTACATAGTTAGCAACTTTAACTCTCTTCATAATAAAGATTGCTTGGACAATTCTTAACACACTTATTGCCGAATAAAAGTCAAGGCTTCAAGCATTTTATGCAATTATCTCCGTTCGAACTACATTCTGAGCAATTTTCTAACTTATTTTCACATTTTTGGCAAGTAGAATTTTCAATAAAAAACGTTTCGTTAGGACAGTTCTAGATACACTAGTTTTCGAATAAGATAAAAGATTCTTAGCATTGAAAGCACTATGATCCATTTAAATTGCATCTTTAACAGTTCTCTATTGAGGAATTACAGCTTAAGCAAATAAAATTCTCAACATAAAAGCTTTCGCTAGGGCAACTTTAAACGCATTAATTCTAGAATAAGAATCATAGATATTAACACTTTGTACACAAAGTTCCAGTTATATCACACGTTTCACAATTCTAGATTCTAGATTCGCATTTGAAACAAGTTAAGTTATCTTAAAAATATGTTTCGTTTGGGCATTTCTCTACACACTAACTATTGTATAACAATCAAGGATTTTAACACTTAGAGCATATAGTTCCTTGCTAATTACACTCTTCGCAATTTAAAATGGTTTCATTACAAAACTCGCATTATTTATTATTGTCTTTGTCTTATTATGTTAAAGGACATGTACTATTACATACTTATTCTACTGATAACTTTAAGTTGCATATACATGAATCTGCTGAAAAATCTCATGGGGAATAGCATTAGATGCAATTATTAGAATTAATTCCATAACATTTGAAGCATTAGGAGTTACAAGTAATAGAAATTTATTATAGAAAGCCTTAATCAGACTTATCTAAAATTAATTTAAAGGCATTAATATCAAATAATTAATTCTTATAATATCTTAAAGAATAAGTAGTTCCAGTAAAACTCCAAACTTAATAATTGCTTCCTTAATTTATTACAAAACTTGAATTAAAAGGTAATAGTTATCCAAAAGATTCTGATAAAGTCTAAAACTAGTTATTTATCTTTGAATGAGTTGCAACAGCTAAAATGCTTCCTTGAGTATTAATTGCACATCCAAAAAATACTCAGATATCACTAACAAAGGAGATGTTTAATTGCTTTATAACTTAATTTGTAATTCATTAAATTATTTAGAAAGTAGTTTGCTAGTTTGTTTAGTTTTATATCAAACCAAATTCTAGAAATTTATAGCCACCATCATTAAATTTAAGGAAAATGCCTCACTTCATTACTTAGCTGCTGGAGTTAAATTTTAGCCAGGCTGTAACGCTAAATTAAAGTCCCTGTGGATCTTAGCCATATTAAGAAAAAGTTTTAGATGGCAATGAGTTAGTATCTCTTTAAGTTGGAACATTTGGATTAAGTATATCAAAAAATGTTAACTAAGGTGAAACTTAAGAGATAAGGAAATAAAAGATAATTAAAGAGATTGACATTTTATTTATAGATAATTACGCTTATATCTATAATAAACATAGATGTAAGCTCTTAAATAAATTTAACTAACTTAAATTTATATCATCAATTCATCAAATATGGGAAGAAAATAAATCTCAAATGACTTTAATTTTAACTTTAATCTACAATAGCAAGCTTTCTCAAGATATTATAACAACTCTTAATATGAAAAATAACACTTGAAGTAATCAAGATAATTGGATAAAAGTATAGTGCTGCATATAAGCAGTTCTTAAATTTATTTAGTTATACTTTGAATTTAACTATATATATTCTGCTTCAACCTATTTAGAAGTTTAATACTTAGAAAGCTTTTAAAATAAAAAATAGGGATGATGTGTTTATAATTACATTTAGTGAAGATAAATTTTAAACTAATGATAATTCAGAGAAATAAGTCTAAGTTATGCTTATTAATGGGAAAATAAATCACGTTTAAAATTTATTGAAGTCAATATCTTGTAATAATAGAGTATTTACTTTATCAACTTTAATTATTTTTAAGATTTTTTGTCTTCATTGAGATTTTCTTCATACACATAATTTAATTTTAGAACTTTTCAAACTTTCTTCCGAAATGTAGATAATTACATACTATAAAAATTCTAAATCCATTTTGCTCTTTTTATTTATGGTATTATTAGTTAAAAATAGCTGCTTTTGATATTATTTTTCTTGAAGTTTAAGTTGAATAATTATTTATCTTAAAGATTTATTTTAAGAATTACATTTCCTCAACACTTGTATATGCATAATAACTTTTTTACTCTTTCATCTATAAAGATTTATAAGTATCTTAGTAAGCTAAAATAGAGAATAAACTCTAATTAATTATTTTTTGATATTTTATAGCTTTCTATTGTCATTTACTTTGCTATACTTAGACTTAAACTAATTCTGCTTTGTGAAAATTAAAATTTTTCTCTTTTTTTGTGATATAGTAAGCATCTAGTTTATCTCTTATTAAGATACTTTCTTGGGAATAATTAAATTTGATTGTGTATTATTTTTCACTTTTTCTTCTAGTTTTCCATTAGGCAACCAAGAAAAGAAAGTTAATATATCTAACTAATTATTTAGTAGTGCTGCTTTTCAATTTTTCATAATTTTTAAAAGCAAAAAGCATTAAATTAGACTCTGTAGATAGATCTACTAGCTAAGAAATATTATTCATATAAAAAGTATTTAAAAAGCCTTTGTTCCTATGATACTCAAATTGAATACTATAATATTGGAGCGTGGAATATCTTGATAGTTCATCAGTCTATTGAAGAATCCATATCATGATGGTTTAACAATCTATAAATCTTATTGTCAAACTGGCATATAAATAATAGAAACTAGCGAATAAATATTAAAGCACAAAATAAAAAATTTACATTTAATAAATAAAAAGATAAAAAACATCAAGGTATGAGAAAAGGAAATTGTCAAAAGCAACTAAAATTGCAAAGAATTTGAAAGAATAATCCTTAAAACTTAAACACATTAACTCATTAAAGCCTGACAACTATTAAAACAAATTCTAAATAAATTAGGGATTATAGATGACAAAGCCTGAAAACTTTATAAAATGATACTATTATTTGAAGATGTTTCGCTTTGAATCAAACGATAAATTTAAATGAAAAAAGGATATTAGAAACATTAAATTCATAATAAACTGTATAAATTTTACAATTTTTTAAATTAAAATAAAAAGAAGAAAACGAAGCTATAAATATTAGAAACCTAAAGAGCTTATAATCTAAAACTCTGAAGATTATTTTATGATCTATAGCTTTGAATATAATTAAAAAAAGTTTTCATAAAAATTAGAATAATTTAATTTATTTCGTTAAAGATTTAATTAAGAACTTAGAAAATAATCCATATAACCTTATATTCATAAAAGCTTTATGGCTTTATTTAATAAAATAACTTATTTTATGATTTCTATTATTACTAAGCTAAGAGTTTTAATGCATGGTTAATCTTATTGCTTTTATAAAAAACTAATGAATTTTTTATTTTTTAGTTATAAGTAAATATTTTCTATCCCATTTTAGTTTATCACATTTATTTTAAAATTTCAACACTTTTAACATCATACTTAAATAAACATGATATATCAATTTTATATTTAATTAAATAGCTTTGATAATTTTTATAAACTTAATGCAATAATTTATTTTAATACTTCATATCTTAATTTATACTTATAAATTATATAATCTTTTATATTTTAGAAAAGGATTACCTAACCTTTTCTTATACATTTTATATCTATCAATACAAATATCATAACTTAAATTTTATTTCTTTATGGAGATATAAAAATGTTTATTAACTTAATTTTACTAGTAAAGTATAGTTGAAAAAGGTTTCTATAATTATTTAATTTAACTTTTATATTTTAGTAATGACTGATTATCTATATTTATTTCCCTTCTATTAGTTTATCTTTTATTAAATTGAATATAAATAAAAGTTAAATTAAATTAAATTAGCTTTAAATAAGTATTATAGCTCTTCCTATAATATTCTTTTATAATAATGTAGAGATAAACATTAAATAGATGTATTTTTAAAGGTTTATGAGATTTTAGTAATTTAGATAAATAAATAGCTACTTTTATTAATGTAGAGAGAATGTTTTATTCCATAGAAATAAGATTATTATAACAATAACTTAAAAGAAATGGGATCATAATTGCATTCGAATCATTTTACTAAAATTTAGATTTATCATTTCTTATGTGGAAACATATTAAAAAGCTTTAATATAACAATTGAGTTTCACAGAAAGTTCACATGGATCAGTATTAGATCTATTGTATTACGATATTGTAATTCGTTATTTAGAAAATAAAACTAGCTAAATAGGATTTAAATTTATGAATTTAGATAAAGCTTCGCTTGTATAATATGAGATGGAAAACAATTTTAATATCAAAACCAAGAAAAAAACACAATAATTATTAAACAAAACTAAAACATTTTTCGACTGAACATATATATTTCTATTTTTGAAGCTAATTAAATTTTAAAGAAATATAAAAATAACGAGTTTTAACTTAATTTTAAGATTGGAACTTCACCACTATATAAAAATAATAAGTCACGTATTTATGAGTACTTTTGCATTAAAAAAAGAAAACTAAAATTCCTTTAAATAAATAACCTAAAAATAGCTAGCGGCAAAGAAAAAAAATTGTTTATTATCTATATATTTTATTAAATTGCTTTGCTCATTGTTCGAAGGTGAGCAACAAGGTCATCTTCATCAGAGGTTGGGGAAGTTAAGTACCCATAATCGACTTTATGTCTTCCTCTGCTTTGGCTTGGCCTCGAGACATCTGCTAGTTTGACTTTCAGCACTGGATTACTTTAGTTCTTAATTCGGGAAATAAAAGGAAATTATTTTTGTGAGCTTCATCAGAGGTGGGGAATTTAAGTACCCATAATTGACACATGTCGTCCTTTGCTTTGGTGATGCAATGAGAAGCAACCCTGCCATGTCCTTGAACCTCCAATAAGTATTAAAGATTACGAGTATTCTTAAATTATATCAGTATTTAACATTTTTATCAGTACTGAATAATTATACAAGTATTGAACAAGGTTTATCAGTATCTGATAATTTTATCAGTAACAAACATTCTTGTCAGTATGAAACTTTTTTTTAAAGAGCTGCGCACCAATGAGAGTGCTACGCGCTCTATAATCAAATTTATTTATTTATCTGCTAAAGTATAAAAACGTGAAGCCATGCATTTCAAAAACCTTGTAAGACTTTTTGCACTCCCCAAAGCAGAATATAGGTTAATAAGTACTTTCAAGTAGCAAAATGGAATTTCTGCCATAATGGAAAGAATAAATACAAGTATAAGATTTATAGCTAGAAAATCATTCTAAACAAATAGATAAATGTTTAATAAATCATGATATATAGTTCTTAATTTAATGTTTTTATAGTACATTATGGCATTGAAATTTTTAATTCTTTTTTATAAAATTAGAAAAGAAAGTATTGAATTCCCTTAATTGAAAATCAGAAATTTATTGAGAAATATAAAAAAGAATAAAATACTTTGATGATGCTTAGCATTTATTTATATTTTATAAATAAATATGATTATAGAATGAGCAACTCTTTCAATATTTATATTAAAGAAGAAAACTCTCATGCTTCTTGTTGTCATTCTACCTGTTCAATGAGTCACATCAGCTACTCCAAATGGGGAATGGGGCTTCATCTTATTAAAAATTATTCTTGAATCTTGAACCAAATGCTCCAGTCTTCTTGAATAAGATCCAAATAAGAATTATTAATTAAGTCATTAGAAGGCTCGTCAGTAAACGTTCATACTGCTAGCGAGAACCCTCTAATAAACTAGGTTTGTCTCTTTCGAGCTTGTCCACCCTTTCATATGGCGGCATCTAGTGCGAGATTACTCACAAAACAGTATACACTACACAAGATTACCTGCTAGTTATCCTGACTGCGTCTGAAATCCATATTTTATACATAATAATAATTTATTAATGTGATGTCTTCCTTTATTAGGTTAATTATGGTTAATGCAAATTGTTTTAAAAGTTAATGAGATCGTTCCGTTCTTCACTATAATTATTTTCTTCTTATACAAAAGGCTTGAGATAATTTAACCGTTCTTTATCATAGGAATCTTGCTCCAATCTCAATTAAATCCAAACATTTGTATCGTTCTTCTTTTTTGAATATATGGTATATTTAATAATAATTAATCTTCACCGTATATCTTTTTCTTGTAAAGTTTTCCTTCTGGGGAGCGATATAATTTAGTCATGCTATTTCATAACTTTTAGCATGCTAATTTATATTTTCTCTGAAATTATCAACATTTTCTAAAAATATGTCCTTTCTTTTAAAGAAAGAAACATCTTTTTTGGTATTTTTAAGAGTTATGTCCTAACTTTTGGCATTCTCCGTATTTTTTTTCTTGTAGCAGAAAAGAATTTATAAAATCTACTGTTCAACAACCAAAGAATCAGGTTTGGAATTTATTAGGATTTATTCAAGGTTATTACTTTTTTCGTTTATTATATCTTTATTTCCGTTTTTCTAATTGTACCTTAAATTAGACTATGAAGGGTTTGGTATCTTTTCTGTTTTTAGTCAAGGTCTATATTCTGGAGTTGGATTACTGTGATTGCCAAAGAACTAATTTGATTACTTTTAATTTTTTGCTTTTTATCTATTTGAAGCCATTATTTTTACGGTAAATTAAATTCTAATAATATTTATAATGTTTAGAGGAGATTCTAAATTTAAAAGCTGAAAAAGTAAGAATAAGAACAGACAAGGAACACTGAAAGACTTTTGGTATAAGAAAGAAATACAATATCTTCTTCCCTTTTAAGCGAGAAAACTAGATATTTATTATATATTAATTATTAATGCAGATTCCCAAATTTGAGCTTCTTAACTTAGGAAACTTCACTGAAACTTAGGCCGTTAATAAAGGGATGAAAAAAAGGATAGTTTAATCAGATGTTTGGAAAATTAAGTACCCATTATTACTATATCTTCCACTGCTTTGGCTGAATCAAGGGACCTGGAACGGAATTACTTTTGGTGGTCGAAATGACTTAAGCTCTTACTTTTTTAACTTAGAAGGACTTAAATCAGCTGTTTTATTTACTACAAGATTTGGAATTCCTCTATTATCCACTCATTCCAGCCTTTGGATAGAATTACAAGACGTAAGAATAAGAATAAGAATAAGAAGGGAATAAAATTTTTGATTTTACTAAATGGAGAAGAGAAAAATTAATAACTTATATCTATTAATGGTGAACCAAGTTAATTTATTTATACTCTTTTCTTGGTATGGCGTTTTATCTTAACATGCATCTTCATGGTTTTATTTGAATATCCTGAGGCACAAATAGCTATAATAAATTTACTATGAGTACTATAGATTTTATTTCTACTTATTTGTAAACCTTATCCTAAGAGGAAATTTTTTTTAAAGATATAGTGAGAATGTATACAATTTTTATATGTATGACTAACTGTTACTCCACATAGTTAGAAAATAATTGAAATTTAGAATATATCTGAGATGGTAAAGCAGTCTGACTAGGATAATTTGCTATTTACTTCTCTAGTTGTTTTATTTAAGTTATATCGCTTTGTCTATCTTTTGCTTATAATAGAAAATATGCTCTAGATGAATAAAAAAATATATAATAAAAATGATTTGATGTATTAAAATAACGATGAATTAGATACAACTCTAGCAATAGCATACATAACTTAATATTTCATTAATTTTTTATGAAACTATAATTGACTTTTATTTTAGCAAGTTAAATTTAGATAAACATTTTCTAGGAAGTGAATACACATTTAAAAAAAAAAAACCATGGTAGTAATAAGCTAGGAAAAGATAGTATGCCAATTATTTTAAAACAAAAGAAAGAAATTAAAAATAACCAAAGATAGGACTTAAAGAGTAATGTAAGAAAATAAAAGTAAAAGATGGAATAGAAAAAAGAAAAACTGATAAAGAGAAAATTAAAGTCGCTAATAAAAGAAAAATCCATAATAGAAAAAAAATCTGATTCAGTTGAAGCTCTATAACAAAATAGACATTATACTGTTTATAGTTCATATTAAAATAATAATTAACAATGTTAAAATAAATAAAAATAAATAATAAAAGCATAATTAAAGTTTAAGCAATATAGTTTATATTTTGAAAAAAATAAAACAAAATAAATCTATTTTACAAAGCTTCTTTTTATAAAGGATTGAAATAAAACATTAAAGATATAATTTAAAAGTTGTATAAATATCACTAAAGTTACTAAGTATAAATACAAAAGTTAAATTTAATTAATTTCTTATATATAGAAATTTATTCTTTGATTTATCTACTTTCAAAAAATAAAAAGGAAATTTGATTATTTAATATATCTCCATAATTACAAGGCACTTGAGAATATGCTGCATCAATTAATTTGAAAATAATTATTTGCTAATTTCCCTAATAAAAACATGAGGAATCCTCTTAGCTTGCTTTTCAACTATATATAATAATTAATTAATTAAACTTCTAAAATATATAAACTAATATTGCTCTAATACCCTAATTTAGTTAATTTTAATTGATACTCAACTTTATTAATAAACCTAATAGCTTAAATAAAAAAGCTAAATTAAATAATCAATCTTAGTCTTTTAGAAACTTCTTATTTAGACTTGCTTAATAGTTTTATATATTTTATCTTAGTAATCTAAGTAATTTATTTCCTTATGCATTAGTTCTATTTATTTCTAGTATTAATCATTTTCAATTGCATTTATACTTTTTTCTATTAAGCTTCAGATAGTTCAAACTAATTTTTAAATTAAGATATCTCTAAGTAAGTAAAAATAAAGCATGATAAAAGGCTTTAGTTATTTTAATCTACATACCTTATTTTTGTTTTATAATTACATCTATCTTAAAATTTAACAATGGTATATATACCTTTATAATTATAAATAGATTTTAGTTAAAAAGTAAATAAAAGATTTCTCTTAAGCCATTTTAATTTATTTAATAGCTCTAAATAGTAAATATAACCTTTAGCTTTATCTATTATACATTTTTAACTTTATGCTTTAATTCTAAATTATGGGATATATTAGTTATAAGTTTATTAGGTTTTGATTATTTAACCTACATTGGTAGTATATAACGAAATTTATTACAAATAGATAAATTATAAATGCTCCTTCAATCATACAGATTTAATCTTTTTTCTATTTAAGAAATTAAAGATATTTTAAAAGAATTTCAAACAATCAGGCATCTCAAAATTTAAATAAATAAATGCTTAAAATAATTAATTTTATATCCATCTCATAAAAACCTTTAACAAGTATAGATTTATTCTAGAATTATAAACTTTATATACAGCTGATTAGATTAATATTATGAATAAATATTTTTACCTATAAAACTCCTTGAAAATAAAAGTTAAAGGACTTTATATGAAATTATTTTGTTTCTTTTTTCTAAAATGGTTAGTTATTTTTATTTTAGGATTTATAAAATTCAAAGAGTTTTAAATTATATATATGGAATTTTATTTGCTAGATTGATAGAATTTTAAGATTCAATCTAATAAATTATTAAAACTCCACAGCAGTATTCTCTGAGAGATCTACAAATAAGATCATAATCCTAGACCAATAAAAATTAATTCAGAATATATTTTAGAAAAATAGCTTAATCCATTAAATTTAATTGAAAATAGATTATTATTATATCTCTATTATTTAAGATATTTTACCTTTAGCTTAGTATTTTATTAATCTTAAGAGACAGATAGTTAGTTTTAAATTTAAAATACAGAATCTTTAAAATTTAACCATATACTAAATATAAAAATAAAGTACTATATGACTTACATTTATAATTTTAATAATTATAAGTATATCTATCTTTATAGTTGTAATAAGCTTAAATTATAATATAATACTTGTAAGGTATAAATTCATTATCTATTTAAAAATAATTATAACTTTATAGATATTTTCAATTTTCTTTCCTATTAATAAACTAAAGCTCAGCTAGAAAATAAGATTATAACTGTATTATAACAAGTGTTGCAAATCATACATTTTGCTACTTAATTACTTAGTTTCTACATTTCTAGATTTTAGATTTTATTTTCTAACTTAAATATTGTATTAAGAGAATTATACTTTAACTAGAAGAATTAAAAATAAAAATCTTGTTTATCTAATAATTTTAATCACAAAACTTGTAATCCACAAAGCCATTCATGTATCTTAGTCATGTTATTTATTGTGTTTTCTTTTTTTTGTATATCAACTTGAGGCTTTCTAATATCAGTTTAAATTAAATAAAAAAGGATAGAGATATAAAGAGTAAGTTGGAAGAAAGGTTTTGGCTAATTTAATGATTAAAGGATTTCAAAGTTTTCTTATTACTATCTTATTATAAACTTGTTCTTAGTAAAATACCTTCAAATAATTATCTATTTATTAAGATAACTCTTAAAGCAATCTTTCAAAAATAAATTAGCTATTAAAATGTTTATTTTGCATCGTTCTTTAATAATAAATTTTACGAACTGTCAAATTAAAGTCTACTAATGCATTTTCTTAATAAACCTTATTGATCTAAGAGATAAATTAGATGTTTACATTGTAGCAATAAGGAGAAAATAAATGTTCACAAAGCAGAATTAGATTAAATTTAAGCATAACAAAGTAAATGACAGAAAGAAGCTATAAAATAATAAAACAATAATTAAAACTAAAAAGTTATTATTCTCTATTTTAGTTTGCTAAGATACTTATAAATCTCTACAAATAAAAGAACAAATAAAATTTTTTGCATAAAATAGTGTTGAAGAAATATAATTCTTAAAATAAATCTTTAAGATAAATAATTATAAAACTTAAATTTCAAGCCAGAATAATATCAAAAGTTTTTATTTTTAACTAATAATACCTTAATTAAAAAGAGAGAAAAAGACATAGAATTTGTGAAGTATGTAATCATCTATATTTCGGAAGAAAATTTGAGAAATTCTAGAAAATCTCAATAAAGATAAGAACAAAAATCTTAAAAATAATTAAAGTTGATAAAGTAAATACTCTATTATTACAATATCTTGCCTTCTACAAATTTATAAATGGCTTCTCATTAATAAGCATAACTTAAACTTTATTTCTCTGAATTATCATTTATTTTTAAAATTTATCTACACTAGTTATAATTATAAACACATTGTCCCATTTTTTTATTTTAAAAACTTTCGAAGTATTAAATTTCTAAATCACTTTAAAGCAGAATATATATAGTTAAATTCAAAGTATAACTAAATAAATTTAAGAGCTGCTTAAATGCAGCACTATACTTCTATCCAATTATCTTGATTATTTCAAGTATTATTTATCATATTAAGAATTATTTATAGTATCTTGAAATAAGAGAAAGATTGCTATTGTAGATTAAAATTAAAATTAAAGTCATTTTAGATTTATTTTCTTCCCATATTTGATAAATTGATTATGTAAATTTAAGTTAGTTAAATTTATTAAATAGCTTATATCTATGCTTATTATTGATATAAGCGAAATGAATTTATAAATAAAATGTCAATCTCTTTAATTATCTTTTATTTCCTTATCTCTAGAATCTCAGCTTAATTTACATTTTTTGATATACTTGATCCAAATGTTCCAACTTAAAGAGATACTAACTCATTGCCATCTAAAACTTTTTCTGAGTATGGCTAAGATCCGCAGGGACTTCAATTTAGCGTATCAGCCTGGTTAAAATTTAACTCTAGTAGCCAAGTAATGATTCGAGGTATTTTCCTTTAATTTTATATTAATATTAATGCTTAGTATTTTGAATTCGGTTTGACTTAAGATTAAACAAATTAGCAAACTTCTTTCAAAATATCTTAAAGCATTACAATTGGAGATATAAAGTAATTAACCATCTCCTTTGTTAGTGATATCTGAGTATTTTTTGGATGTGCAATTAATACTCAAGGAAGCTTTTTTGCTGTTACAACTCATTCAAAGATAAATAACTAGTTTTAGACTCTATCAGAATCCTTTGGGTAACTATTGCTTTTTACTTCAAGTTTTGTAATAAATTAAGGAAGTATATCTAAATCTTGGAGTTTTACTGGGACTACTTATTCATTAAGATATTATAAGAATTAATTATTTGATATTAATGCCTTTAAATTAATTTTAGACTAGTCTGATTAGGGCTTTCTATAATAAAGTTCTATTACTTGTAACTCCTAATGCTTCAAATGTTATGGAATTAATTCTAATAATTGTATCCAATGCCACTCCTCACGAGATTTATAGGCAGATACATGCGTATGCAACTTAAAGTTATCAGTAGAATAAGTATGTAATAGTACATGTCCTATAACATAATAAGACTAAGACAATAATAAATAATGCGAGTTTTGTAATAAAATCATTTTAAATTGTGAAGAGTGCAATTAACAAGGAACTATATGCTCTAAGTGTTAAAATCCTTGATTATTATAAAATAGTTAGTGTGTAGAGAAATGCATAAGCAAAACATATTTTTAAAATAACTAAACTTGCTTCAAATGCGAATCTAGAATCTAGAATTGTGAAACGTGTGATATAACTGGAACTTTGTGTACAAAGTGTTAGTATCCATGATTCTTATTCTAGAATTAATGCGTTTAAAATTGCCCTGACGATAGTTTTTATGTTAAGGATTTTATTTGCTTAAGCTGTAATTCCTCAATAAAGAATTGTTAAAGATGCAATTTAAACGGATCAATGTGCTTACAATGCAAAGAATCTTTTATCTTATTCGAAAACTAGTGTATCTAGAACTGTCCTAACGAAACGTTTTTTATTGAAAATTCTACTTGCCTAAAATGCGAAAATAAAATAGAAAATTGCTAAGAATGCAATTCAAACGGAGATATCTGCATAAAATGCTCGGAACCTTGACTTTTATTTGACAATAAATGTGTTCAAAATTGTCCAAGCAATCTTTATTATGAAGAGAGTAAAAGCTGCTAACTATGTAATTAGAGTATAAGCAATTGCGAAATGTGCAATATAAATGGTACTGAGTGTATTAAATGCTAGGACCCTTATGTTTTGTTTGATGCTATGTGCATTGAAAGTTGTCCTAATCAAACTTACTATATTCAGAACTCCATTTGTCAAAAGTGTTCACAAAAGATCGAAAACTGTAAATTCTGCGATATTGAAAGAGGAGCATGTTTAGAGTGCTACAATCTTTATTTTCTTTTTCAAGAAAATTCTTGTGTTAAAGAATGCTAATAAGACTAGATAAATATCAATAAAACTTGTTAATCTTGCGAAATAATTCCTTACTGCTAGTTTTGCTCATGAAATCTTTCATAGAAGATAGAATGTTCTTAGTGCTAGATAAATTTTACATTATCAAATAATGAATGCATTGAGAAAAAATAAGAGAATAATTCGAAATCTGGTAACAATGAAAATAATACTGACTCTTAAAATTAAGAAGAGCAATAGAACTAAGATTAATTTAAGGATATAAAAAAGAACCTTAATGACTTCTAAATTTCAAACTCAGAAAAAGATTTTATACAAAATTCTTCTGATATATCTACTGCTCTTGTTTACACTAGTGCTTTAGTAAGCTTAAGTTCTTTATTAACTAGCCTTTTTAGTAACTCTAAGTATTCAGCAAGTACTCCTAAATTTTTATAAGCTATTTTTATAACTCAACTCATTCTTATGAGCGCATATGTTGATATATAAAGACCTGAAGTTCTTAACGCTTACTATTATACTAATGTTGATAATGATTAGAAACAGAATGGACTAAGTAATAATAATTTTATTGGCTTAAATCTAAATTCCAACTAATTGAAAATAGATAAATAAATTTATGTTTAACTTAATTACTAAAGCTACACTCTATTATCCAATTTATTTGAAGCTCTCTTCCTGCTATTCATTTTACTTTTTATTGACTTACTACTCAAGATTATTGGACTCAAGTGTTACAAAACTAAAATAGAGAAAATAAGAACTAAATTTACGAACAGAAACTACGTCTCAGTGATTTATAGTGTTAAGGCTCTTCAGATTAATAATGCTGTTATGTTACAACTTTATCACTTTACTGTTTCTGATTTTTATTCTGGCTTAAACTCCTTCCTTGCTATCCTAGTACTAGTAAGTTTTTATATTTAGGTTATTTAAATAGCATGCATTTTTCATAGCTTTCAAGTCCTTAATAAATATTACAGTTTAAAAAATAAATTTTAGGAAACTAAAGAGGAGAAGACAGAGAAATAAATAGCATAGATTAAAGAAAAGTATATAGTTTACTTTGACTAAAAGAAATAGGATAACAAGATGCAAACACTTTACTAAACTTTCTTTCTAGTAAGGAGACTTTTTGTTTCTTTTGCAGCTATTATATTAGTAGAGATATAAGTAGCTTAAATCATATTATACCTTATTCATTGTTTAGTTTGGTTCTTTTATATAGTTTATTTCAAACCTTTTAAAAATATTTTGTAGTATGCTGTTGAGATAAGTGGAGAAATGGTACTCATTTTTATTTATTTCTTTAACTTCTATTTCGAAGCTAACAGTTATAGCACTTATACTTAAGATTGAAATACAGATGCGTAAACATTAGGAGTAGTTATTACAATAACATGTTGTCTTTTCACATTAATAGCTTTAGTAATATCACTTATATTTTCTTTTATAGATTTGTATAAATCTTGGAAAAAAGGGAGATAAGAGAAAATGTAGTAGCAATAGGAGAATGAGTAGCTACAACAGCAAGATTTATTCAATAAAGATGACTCAAAACAAAAAGTGAACATGCATAACACAACAGTTATATAAAGTCAACGAGAAGGATTGGATAAATTTTGTTTGATTTATGGAGATATAGAAGAGAAAAAAGTGCCTAAACATCACAAAAGACAGATCAAGAATAGAAAGTCAAGAAGTCATAAATCCGAGCATATTAGCCAAAAATAAACATGAAATGAACTCTTAAACTATTTTCCTTGAATTTTATAATTTTTCTTTATTTTTTATTATAGAAACTATAAAATAATTTTAATATAAAAGATGTAATTATTAATATCTCTTTCTTAGACTTAGTTTAAATTAGTAAAAGTAACTTGTATTAAGAAATTTTGGCTATAAATAAATTAATATAGATATTTTATAATTATTTTATTTTTAATCTAAGTAGCAAACTTAGTAAATATTCAAAGCTATTTTTTGATTTCTTTTAGTAGCTTTCTTATTTATACTTTTATTCTCAATTATTTATAATTATCATAGCTAATTAAAGATATTTATTTATTTAATATACTAAATTAAAGTGTTCGTATCTCCGGGGATTTTAAACCCCTTCAATACATACCTCCAGAGTTCGTTCCTTGAGGTTTAAAATAAAAGTTCGGGACTCCCAGTTTTTTTGGAGTTCTGGCACTCCCTTGAAAAAGCCTCCTTCTAAATATTCTTCCATCCTTGTCTACATAAATTCTTGAAAGTTCTCTCCAAATCTCTTCACTGTTTCTTCTCTGTTTATCCAAATATATCTTGCATCTCTTGTATGTGTGGAATTTTGATTTGCACAGGTAGCACAGCTTGACGATCCTTCTGGGAGGAGTTATCTCTAAGGGTTTTGTGCATTCTAGTTCCATTTTATTTTCAGCTAAAGTTTAAGGTTAAATTCTTTTTTCTCCCAAAAGTTTCACTTCGATTTCCTGTTTCATTAATCTTTCTTCATTGTTTTAACTTTTCTATAGTAATTTTTGGTTTTCTTTCTTTAATATTTAAACTTCTTCTTATAGGTTACGGATAGATTTCATAAGTTATTCTATTATTAGCTATTCATCATTTTTCTATTTCTACATTATTTTTTAGTTACCACTTTTCATGTAGTTGCTTGATCGTGGCTATGGGAGTAAAAAGTCTCGCTTGCTTTAGTCAGTTTCTGTTGATTTAATTTCTTGTTCAATTTAAGATTATCTTTATTTTTCTAAATTTGGGGGTTAAAGAGCCTAAGAAAATTATTATATTATTAAAGAAGACGTGGTAGGAGAAGAATTAGAAGTCTCTGGTTTTTTTTCCTTTTTCTATGGAGCTGGAAAAAAACCCTTCCTGAGACCTTCTGCCATTTTTTATATTCTTAAAGATATTTATAAATGTGATGTTTTCATCTATCTTTCTATATAACTATATATTTAGTTATTCTTTAATTTTCTCTTAGTTCTCTTTTATTAATCATGTAGTTTTTCATCATTTTATTTTTATAAATTTATTATTAATTTTCATAAAAAAGGATAAAACATTAAGTACTGAAATTGAAGTGTACTTCTAATTTTTCTATGGTTCTTTTATAATTTTTAGATATAATTACCCTATTTTTGTTTTAAGCTTTATTTTTAATTTCACCTTTCACTCTTAGAAATAAATTTTTATTAGAGTATAATACTTTAGTTATAGAGTAACCTATATTAAGGTAATTTTATTTGATTTAAAAGCATCAATTTATTTTATTGTCAAATGAATAGAAATGAATTGTCTTAGAGAGCGAACACTAATAATAATAACCTAAGGCTTTGCATATTAATTAATATCTTTAAATTTAACTTAATTTAACTATTTTTACTAAATCTAAATTTAGTTAGGTTATTTATAATTAATTAGTTATCAAAGATGTGATATTCTAAATCTTATTTATTTAAAATTATGAAAGGTTTTAACTAACAACAAAAGGAAGGTTTATAATAATATCCTTTAAATTAAAAAAAAGGTAAAATTAGCATTTCCTTTATAAATAAAACTAAAGCTTTTAATATTTACTTCCATAAGTAATAGATAAATCATTTACATTTTATCTTAAAATTAATACTTATTTAATTGAAAACTTTGCTTAAACATATTTTGAATCTAATTATATATAAATAATAAATGACTTAATAACTTTAAGTTGAAGGATATAAAATAATGAGTAAGTTAACTTAAAAATAAATTTGATAAATAGCTTTTTTATTATTCTTACAATGCATGGTAAATTATTATCCAATCTAATAGCATTTTGCTAATTATTATCTTCACTTTTCATATAATTTTCTAAAACCAAAAAATGTTTAAACCTTTTAGTCATAAAAGCTATATCTAAAATTCTAAAAAAAGCAAAAATTAAATCTAAATAAGATATAGCTCAGCAAAATAAAAATTTTAAATAAACTAAATTTTAGTAATTCTATAAGATTTAGTTAAAAAATTGACGTTTATTCCAGTTCAAATTGAACCTTAAAAATAAATCCTAAATAAAAGTATTACAAAATATAATTGGTACATTTGTATTTTAGATAAATTGTTTTTATTAACAAGCTACAATTATCTTTTTAATATTTTTGTGAGATAAATGTAAACAGTCCAGATTTAAATAAAATAATTTATTAAAGACTTAATAAAATTTAGCTTAGATAACCTTTATTTTATATATCTAATTAGAGCTGAGTATAATGTTTTAAATAAATACCTACCTTAAAATTAATTTCTAAAATAAACTTAATGAAGAAATTTCCGATTATACTCCATTTTTAATTTAGTTGCACAACTTAATTTTTTCCTTTATTTCCTTTTAATAACTACTTTAGTCAATGATTTAAAAGTTATAATAAAGCTTTATATCTGATTCATTTTATTAAGCTACTATAAGTATTAAGTTTATAACTATAAAGGGATTAATGAAAATTTAAGCTATAACTTTAATTTTAATTTCAACTAAAACTGAATGACAAGATAGAAAAACTTATCTCATTAAATTTAATAGCTAAGATTTAATTAAAATTTTATATGTATAGATTGATATTTGGATGTAAAGAATAATAAATTCCAAAATTTAGCAAAAATTAAAAAAATTTAAGTCTTAGGAAACTTTAATTCTGCAATTTATTAGACAAATAATCAATAGTTAAAGAAGATATTTATTTATAATAAGCACCTTATTTTACTCTTATCTATTTGGCATAATTTTTATCTCGTCTTCTTTCTATAGTAAACTAAGATTATCAATTTAAGTATTTTTTATTTTAGATGATTTGATGATAATTAATTCCTTCTTCTGTAAAATATAAATCTTTTTAAGAAATAGTTAAAAATATTTTTGAAATTAGCTTATAGAGTTAAATAGGTATTAATTAATTTATAATTATAATATATCATTCTCTATTATTAAATTTAATAGTTTTTATAAATTCTAGCTTGAAAGCTAGGATAACTTAAATTTCTTATAAATTATAACTAATTTTTATTTAATATATCAATAAATTAAAATAAAGCTAATTTTATATTTATTCACTTTCCTCATTTTATGAGATAGATAAATTAATAGCAAACTTATATGGTTTACTATAGATATTAATTGTATTTGTTATACAAATATCTAAATTTATATTTCTAATTATTTTAATCTAATGAATATTAATAGTTTGCTTTACTATTTTATTTTTATCTTTATTTTCATTTATAATTATCAGATAATTTATTTTTATATGGTTTGCTTTAATATAGTCATTTAAATAATTTTTTGCTTATCATTTTTAATTAAAATAAATGAAAGTGAGTAATCTTAAAAATACATAATTAACTATTATACATTTATTATGCATTTATGATTACGAGGAAAGGAGATAAATTTATTGCTTTTTAAACTTTTATATCAATACTTGATAAATTAAAGCAAAATTATTAACAAGAGCCTTTAGAATAAAATTTAAATAATGCTAGAAAAAATAAAGACAAATTAGTTTAATAATTAGCATTATATAGTTAGAATAATAAATTTATAATTAATACAACAAGCTTCTACTAAATATTTCAGATAATTTATAATTATAATAAATTTTTAAATTTAATTATTTAAATTATTAATAAGATGCTAAATGAATAATGAAGAAAAAATTAAGGAAGAGACTAAAACTTAAATTTAAAATAGTTTATATCATGGTAATTTACATATATAAAATAATTAAAAATTCTACTTAGTAAATCCGTCAATTAAAGGATTATCGTATTAATTTTAGATGAAAAAATCATCAAAGGTTCTTGTTATATTAGTGTTATTTTTTTATTGATATGAGAAGAATCAGTCTATTACAAATAGATTTAGATTATTAACTTAAAAAACTTAAAATAAATAAAATAATTATATATCAATGTAATGTTTACTAAATTAATTTAAATAAACTAATATAAATAAATTTATTCTCCTATCTTTCTGAAAGATTAGAATTTTCTATTTAATCATTTTTTCTAATTGTTTTATTTAAAATAATTTTGGAACAATTTTATATTAAACAATTTAAGAGATTTAGTAATAATATATATATTAAATCAAATTGAGTAAGGGTATTTAAGGAAATCTTTCTTTTATAAAACTTTTCATTTACTCCTACTTTTTCTTTTCATCCACTCTATTTTTTTCCTTCTTCTTATATACCTTTTTATTTAAATTGATTACTATAAATATCTTAAAATTCAATATTGCCTTTAGATGTCCTTATTTTCTTTTTGGTCTAAATTCTATTTTTTCTATTTTTTATTTGAAAATAGTTAAATTTAAATAATTTTATCCTCTAAACTGAAAGGATTTCATATAAAAATGTAGAATATAATTGAAAATCATATTGAAACATTTTGAAAAATTCCGATTAAAGCTAAAGTTATAACTCCTTTATACAAACTAATAATTGTTCTTTTTTCAGGTTGGTTTTTCTTTAAATAAAATAAATCTATATTTGTTTCCATATTGGTCATTTATTTAAATAAGAAATACTTATAATTTTTATTAGCCACTTTGCTTAAACAAATTTAACTAAAAAGTTATTTAAGCTAATAGCTTAAAAATACCAAAAGGAAAAAATTTTATTAAATTTTAGTAAATTAGGTTTATCTTTATCATTTCTCTTTTATTATCATTTATTAAATAAAGATAATGCTATGATGGTTAAAGATAACTTAAATTAAAAGATACTAAGATTTAAATAATTATAATCTGCTTAATTGTTTTAAATTTCTTAAATACCTTTAATTTAATTACTTAAGCTAATTTATTATTTCATTAAATTATAATAATTGTTATAACTTTTTTTAAAGTATGCTAATACATTTTTTAAACTTTTTCCCTTAATTAGCTTATTTGATAAAATATCTATTTTTATATTTAAATTAATAATTATTAATTTAATTCTTATATTTAAGTGGCTTATTTAACTAATTAACTCAGGATAAGTAGGATTGTCTCTTCTATTTTTAGAATTTAATTACATTGCTAACTAGCTAGATTTATTTTCATAGATCTAAGAATTTATTTATTCTCCTTACTAATAAAAGGTATTTTAGATAAATATTAAATTAATTAGATGCTTCTATCTTTAATCATAATAATTTTCATGCAGTTTAAAAAAGTAGATCAATAAGGTTTATTTAGAAAATGCATAATCATTAGTGGACTTTAATTTGATGCTTCTTAAAATTTAATAAAGAATGAAATAAACTAAATATTTGTATAGCTAATTTATTTTGAAAGATTGCTTTAAGATTTATCTTAAGAGATAGATAATTAATTGAAGGTAATTTACTAAGAACAAGTTTCAAATAAGATGGTGATGAGACTTAGGAATGCTTTTATCATTAAATAAGCAATAAACTTTTTTTCAATTTACTCTTTATATTTCTTTTATTTAATTAAGATTCCTATTGAGAAAGCCTATAGTTGATATTAAAAAAGAAGGTATTATAATCAACATTACTAAGATACTTTGAATGACTTAGTGGATTACAAGCTTATAATAAAAATTATTAGATAACAAAGACTATCATTTCTAATTTTTATAGTTAAAGTATAATTCTCTTAACACAACACTAAAGTTAGAGGGTAAATATTATAAAATCTATAAATGTTAGCAATCAAGTAATTAAGAAGCAAAAGGTATGATTTGCATCACTTGTTTTAATAAAGTTATAATCTTATTTTTTAGCCTAGCTTAAGTTTATTAAGAGGGAAGAAAATTGAAAATATTTATAAAGTTATAATTATTTTTAAATAAATAATGAATTTATACCTTAAAAGTATTATATTATAATTTAAGCTTACTACAACTATAAAGATAAATATACTTATAATTATTATAATTATAAATGTAATTAATATAGTACTTTATTTTATATTTAGTATATGGTTAAATTTTAAAGATTCTGTATTTTAAATTTAAAACTAACTAACTGTCTCTTAAGATTATCAAAAAATTGTAAGCTAAAGGTAAAATATATTAAATAATAAAGATATAATAATAATCTATTTTCAATTAAATTTAATGGATTAAGCTATTTTTCTAAAAGATATTCTAAATTATTATTTTATTTTATTGGTCTAGAAATATAATCTTATTCGTAGATTTCTCAGAGAATACTGTTGTGGAATTTTAGTGATTTATATAGATTGAATCTTAAATTTCTATCAGTCTCGAAAATAAAATTCCATATATGCAATAACAAACTCTATGAATCTCATAAATCCTTAAATAAAAATAACTAACCATTTTAGAAAAAAGATAAAAAAGTATGAAATGCTTTAACTTTTCTTTTCTAATAATTTTATAGTAAAATGTCTATTCATAATATTAATCTTAATCAGCTATATTTAAATTTTATAAGTCCAAGAATAAATTTATACTTATTAGAGTTTTTTAAAGAGATAGATATAAATATCTATTCTTTTTATATAGTTATTTATTTAAATTTTAAGATACATAATTGTTTGAAATTCCTTTTAAAATGCCCTTAATTTCTTAAATAGAAAAAGATTAAATTTATATGATTGAAGGAGAGATTATAATTTATCTAAATAAACATGATATATCAATTTTATATTTAATTAAATAGCTTTAGATAATTTTATAAACTTAATGAAATAATTTATTTTAGTACTTCATATCTTAATTTATACTTATAAATTATATAATCTTTTAATATTTTCGAAAAGGATATCTAATCTATTCTTATACATTTTATATCTATCTGTAACAATTATCATAACTTAAATTTTATTTATTTATGGAGATATAAAAATGTTTATTAACTTGATTTTTATTATTAAGTCATAGTTGAAAAAGGTTTCTATAATTATTTAATTTAACTTTTATATTTTAATAGTGACTGATTATTTATATTTAGTTCCCTTCTATTAGTTTATCTTTTATTGAATTGAATGTAAATAAAAACTAAATTAAATTAAATTAGCTTTAAATAAGTATTATAGCTCTTTCTATAATTTCCTTTTATAATATGTTTATTTAAATATTTTTCTTAAATAGATGTATAAAGAATTTATGAATGCTTAATAAATTAGTTAATTTATTATAGTGTTCTTTAATCTAATATATAAGCATATGGATAATTTTATTATTTTTTGTTTTCAAATTAGTTTAAAAATTAATTATTCCTCTTATTTCTCTTTATTTTAATTTAGGTTCTCATATTAAAATATTTCAAGTTTAGCTCTTAAATATAATTAATAAATATTTAGATAAAAGAAGAAATAATCTAAATACATAGATAGCTATTACATATTTAAAATAATTATTAATTTAGTATTTTATTTCTAAACAGAGAATAATGAAAAGCTATGTCTTAAAACTTTAGATATAATAAATATAAAAGTTAGCATGCAATCTAACATGGATTTCTATTATGAAGGTCAAATTATCTATATTTTTCTAGATTTTGTTTATATCTAAATTAAAAAAAAGTTTTATTAGGTTACTCAAATCACACTTTTATATTCTTCATATAATAAGCAAAATTTATAATAATTACCAATATCACTTTCATAAGTAATTTAAATAATTTTATTTATTTTAAAATCTGGATTGCTTACATTTATCTTGTGAAAAATAAAAAATAATTTAAGCATAGTAAGAAAATTTTAATTTAGCTTTAAAAAAAATGATTTTAAACTTTTATTTAGTATTTAATTTAAAAGTTTAGATTGAACTAGGATAAAATTACATTTCTTATTTAAATCTTATATAATTACTATAATTACGTTCATTTTAATTTTTCTTTTTTGAACTGAATCTTAATTATCAAATTTACCATTAAATAGATTTATTATTTAATTTTTCTTTTTTGAGATTTATAAACTTAAAACTTTTTATGTCTAAAATTAAAAAAATAGTTTTTCTTTAGAAAATTTTAAGAAAAAGTGAAGATAATAATTAGAAAATGGTATTAGATTAGACAAATAATTTATCATGGCTAAAAGAATAATAAAATAAAGCTATTTATAATTTTTATTTTTAAGTTAACTTACTCATTATTTATATCCTTAAAGCTTATATTAATATTAAGATTTAATTAAATTTGAAATATATTTAGTGAATTTTCTATTTTAGCGATTTATTTTAAATTAAATTGCAATGATTTAATCTATTATTAATTAATAAAGGCTTTTAAGCTTAAATTAAATTTAATAAGAAATATTACTTTTTTTGTGAAAATAAAATAATAATAAATAAATAAATTCGATTGTAGAGCGCGTAGCACACTCGTTGGTGCTCAGCTCTTTAAATTAATTTTATTTAATGTCGAACATTTTTTTTATAGGTCTCTCTTTTCTCTCTTACCTTATTTCCTCTTCCTGCAGTATGCCCCAATAATTTTTCCTTCCAAAGAATAGGATGCAATATGCGATTACGGGTACATTTCCCCGACCTATGATGAAGAAAATTTTCTCCTGGCATTCAGAATTCTCCAGCTTGTCACATCTTCCTTTTCTTGCTATTAGTTTCTCTTCTTCCGATTTATCCTCCGTCCGCGCTCATTTTTTGTTGCCTTGCTGGACCTCCAAGCAGCATTCGAAGGAAAGGACTTTCCACCCTATTTAAATTATATATATAATAATTTAAATCTTAATTTTAATTAATAGTTATTTTTATAATTTTAAATAAATAAATTTAAGAATTTCAAATATTTATAAAATTAATTAATTATAAATAACCTCTACAAATTTAGATTTAGTAAAAATAATAAAATTAATGTTTAAATTTAAAGATATTAATTAATAAACAAAACCATAAGCTATTATTAATGTTCGCTCTATAAGGCTATTTATTTTTATTTATTTGACAATAAAATAAATTTAGGCCTTTTAATCAAATAAAATATCTTAAATATAGATCATTCTATAACTAAAGTATTATACTCAAATAAAAAGTTATTTCTACAAGTAAAACCTAAAATTAAAAATAAAAATAAAGCTTATAGCAAAAATAGGCTATTTATATCTAAAAAATTATAAAATAAGCATAGAAAATAAGAAACAATACAGCTTTAATTTCAGTACAGAGAGTATAATCCTTTTTTAGTAAAATTAATAATAAATTTATAAATATAAAATGATGAAAAATTACATAATTAATAAAAGAGAACTAAAAGAAAATTAAACATAGCTTTGATTATTTAGTAAGTTTGATACTTAGATTAAAATAAAAGAATGGCGAAATATCTATATCAATAAAACAATTATAGCAAAAACTTCTTAATATAAGTTACTTTTAACAATTTTAAAAATAGGTCTAAGAAAGAGGTATTAATAACTACATCTTTTATATGAAATTTATTTTATAGTTTCTTTAATAAAAAATTTAAGAAATATTATAAAATTAAAGGAAAGTAATTTAAGTGTTCATCCAAGTTTATTTTTGGCTTGTATGCTTTGATTTATGATTTCTCGATTTTTTATTCTTGATCTCTAATGAGATAATTATTATAATTAAGTATTGTAGATTTAATCCCCTTTCTTAAATAAAAGAAAGTTTGCATGCTAATAAAATACTCTATTAGAAACAATTTTAAGTAATTATTCTACAGAGATATTATTTAAATAATTACTCTTAAGAAAGTAAATTAAGACATTCTCGAAATTAAAGATCTCAAAATAAAAAAATAGATCAAGATTGAAATATCTAATTTAATATAGATTATAGAAAAGAAACATATAGCTTTTAGGTATTTTAGTGCAGTGAGATACTTGTGATTTAATCTAACTATCTTTAAAAAAAGAAAATAATTATGCACTACATAGATTCGTAAAAAAGTAGAAGATTTAATAAATTAATTCTTTAATATAACTAGATAAATAAAATTAAAGCTTGTATTTTTTAATTTTGAAACAGTAAAGGAAATTAAAATTATGAAATAACTAAAGATAATTAATGAGATATTATAATTGAACTATCTTAAATTAAATAGACTAGAACATTTCTAACCTTAAATAATTATTATCTTACAGAACTATTGTAGGATATAAATTCTAAAAAATCTAAGGACTTTTCCTCTATTTTATTTAAGGCTTATTTAGATATATCTAAATTAAAAAATTAATTAGGCAATCTGAACACTTAAATAAAAAAGAAACATTACATCGAAAAATGACAAAGCTAAAAATAATGAAAATAATTGTATTTTTAAATCCTTTAGATTACTAAGAGAGAATATTATAAACATGCTTAAAAATATAAAAGAGAAGCTTCTATAGATAAATGATTAATTACAATATTTAATTCATCTTTTCTTATTTTTGTTCATTAAGTTTTTCTAAAAGGATTGAGGGACTACAAAAAATTTTAAAATGTTGGAACTAAATAAAATTACCAAATTTAAGGATTTTAGTTATTAATTTATTTAAATATTGCTAATTACCAAGTTAAAAGAATTACTTAATCTTACAAAACTTAATAGTTACCAGGCTTTTAAAGTTATTTTAGTATTTTATTTTAAATTAAATTATATAATTTTTGTCTTTTAGCTTAAATAAATAAATTTGATTATAGAGCGCGTAGCACTCTCATTGGTGCGCAGCTCTTTAAAAAAAATGTTTCATACTGACAAGAATGTTTGTTACTGATAAAATTATCAGATACTGGTAAACCTTGTTCAATACTGTTATAATTATTCAGTACTGATAAAAATGTTCAATACTGATATAATTTAAGAATACTCGTAATCTTTAATACTTGCTGGAGGTCCAAGGACATGGCAGGATTGTGTCTCATTGCATCACCAAAGCAGAGGACGACATGTGTTAATTATGGGTACTTAAATTCCCCACCTCTGATGAAGCTCGCAATATTATTTCTTTTTCGTTCCAGAATTAAATCTAAACTAAGCCAGTGCCGAAGGTCTAAGAATCTTATTTCTTGAGGCCAAACCAAAGCAGAGGAAGACATAACGTCGATTATGGGTACTTAACTTCCCCAACCTCTGATGAAGATGACCTTGTTGTTCACCTTCAACAACTATGGCGGTTTTAAAAAATATATTATATTTAATAAAATGATTTTTTATGATATCACTCTCCTTCTTAAACTCTTTGGCCTTCATTATTGTTATGATTTTATTTTATTTTTTTATTGTTTTGTTTCTCTTCTTCTTTAATCTTTAATCATATTAAAAATATATTATTTTAGTACTTCATTATTCTCATTTTACTAATGGATTTAGTTTTCGCTCATTCATTCCTAAAATCAAGTTATTTGTTAATGTTTTAGTATTTTATTTAAAAAAATAACTAAACATGAGAAAGGCATAATAATGAAAATTTATTTACTCTCTAATAATTATTAGGATGATAATTTTATAGATTTACTAAAAGTTATCAAAAATTAAAATAATTGTAGAAACCAAGGTTATATTTTATTTCTATATGCTCATAATTCGCCTGAATTTAGAAATAGAAGCAATTTTTTTTATTTTATACAGTTCATCTATAAAGTTTACTCTTGAAAAATAACTTTTTATAAAATATTCATTATTAATCTTTTTCTAAATATGAACTTTAAATTTAGCTTTTATTTTGCTTTACTTTATAAATCATTTGAGTAAATTAAATAAATTAATGAAATTATTTTTAATAATAGCTTTAAACTATGTAAAATATTAATTTTGTTATAGAATTTCTCCTGAACTAGCAATTTTGTGGTTTTTTCTCTCATGCCTTTTATGCTATTTACGAATTTTATTTTCTCTTTAGTCAGCTTTATCTTTTTATCTCTGCTTTTCACTTTAGTAATCTTACATTTCTCTTTCAGACCTCTCTTAAGTAAATCCTTAGTTTCTTTCTGTCTATTAAAAATCCTTTTGAAATTCATTTTTTCCTGGTTGCTTACTGCTTTTGTTTTTATTTTTAAAGCGATATCCCTTTGCTACTTTTGCATTTTTTTTTCGAACCTTTAAAGCATTAGATTAAAAATCTATTAAGGTTTCATCAAAAATTTATGAAATATTCTGTTTGTTAGGCTACTGCTAAGGTTATATTTACTCTATCATCAACCCTAATGTATTTAGTTGATTTGTGTCTTATATTTTATTTTTCTTTTTATTCCTCTAGAGGAAATTTCTAATATTAACAACAAGCAGACACAGTGTAACGATGAAAATGAAGCAACTAGAGAAGTACATGACAAACTATCCAAATCAGACTGCTTGATCATCTCAGACTTAGTCTAATCTTCTATTATTTTCTAACTATATGAAATAGCAGTTAGTCATGTATAGAATTATTAGATACACTTCCACTACGCACTCGAAATAGTTCCTCTTAGGGTTTTAATAAGGTTTGTAAAAAAGTAGAAACAAAATCTAGAGAACGCATAGTGAATTTATAATAGCTATTTGTGCCTCAGGATATTCGAATAAAACTATGAGGAAGCATGCTAAGATAAAACGTCTTACTAAGAAAAGAATATAATAAATAGCTATTTTATTTGGCTAAAAATCTTGGAAGAAGATGCTATATTTTTTGCTTATACTAGATATTCTTTCAGTGTTCTTTGCTATCTCTTACTCTGACTTTTAGAGTTTATAAAATGTATAAACTCCTCTAAAGCTTAAAATTATAAATAATATTTAAATTATCTGCATGATAAATTACCATAAAAATGAATGCAAGCATTATATTTATAGTTTCATATATAGAGCTGAAGTCTAAATAATAAATCTGAATAAAAATAGCGAAACTCAAACATATGCTCTGTCCAAAGTAGAAATTTATTACAGTTTCATAGTGAAATGAATTGTAAAGTTTATTAAAGATGGCTATGTTTTTGAAACAGGATTTTAACACTCAGAACAAAATATTAAAAAGGATGGAGAAAATAAGGACAATAGAAGCATTCAATGCATTGGCTATGAAAGCATAACTTTCATATTAAAGTTTTCTTCAGATTTGATTTTCTACTGGTAAGCTTGTTCATTTAATATCCAAAAAATTCGTATTTAGTCCAAAGGGTATTTTCAAGTTAAAATTTTGAAAGTAATAGTTATTTAAATTTTCTGGACGAGGGACATTTATATATGCATTAAGCATAATCATTTGAGTTATGAAAGCTACGCACCAAAAAGCTTAAAAGTAATTAAATTGCTCTAAAGTAATTGCAATTAATAACCTTTCTGATGCAAATGCTGTGAATTAGCTATATTTTGCAAAATTTGCTGTTAATTCAGCAAATCTTTTTTCAGAGTCAGTAAGATTTTCATTATTTTCAGGTTTCTAATGACTCTCTAAATTTTTCTCAATGCATTCATTATTTGATAATGTAAAATTTGGAAAGCACTAAGAGCATTCTATTGACTATGAAAGATTTCATGAACAAAACTAACAGTGAGGAATTATTTCGCAAGACTAGCAAGTTTTATTGATATTTATCTAGTCTTATTAGCATTTGCTAACACAAGAAGTTTCTTGAAAAAGAAAATAAAGATCGTAGCACTCTAAACATGCTCCTCTTTCGATATCGCAAAATTTGCAGTTTTCGATCTTTTGTGAACACTTTTGACAAATGGAGTTCTGAATATAGTATGTTTTATTAGGACAACTTTCTATGCACATATTATCAAACAAAACATAAGGGTTTTAACATTTAATACACTCAGTACCATTTATATTGCACATTTCACAATTACTTATACTCTAATTACATAGTTAGCAACTTTAACTCTCTTCATAATAAAGATTGCTTGGACAATTTTTAACACATTTATTGCCGAATAAAAGTCAAGGCTCCAAACATTTTGTGCAATTATCTCCGTTTGAATTGCATTCCTAGCAATTTTCTAACTTATTTTCGCATTTTTGACAAGTAGAATTTTCAATAAAAAACTTTTCGTTAGGACAGTTCTAGATACACTAGTTTTCGAATAAGATAAAAGATTCTTAGCATTGAAAACACTATGATCCATTTAAATTGCATCTTTAGCAGTTTTCTATCGAGGAATTACAGTTTAAGCAAATAAAATTCTCAACATAAAAGCTATCGTTGGAGCAACTTTAAACGCATTAATTTTAGAATAAAAGTAATGGCTGTTAACACTTTGTACACAAAATCCCAGTTATATCACACGTTTCACAATTCTAGATTCGAGATTGGCATTTTAAGCAAGTTATATTATCTTAAAAATATGTTTCGTTTGGGCATTTCTCTACACACTAACTATTGTATAATAATCAAGGATTTTAACACTTAGAGCATATAGTTCCTTGTTAATTGCACTCTTCACAATTTAAAATGGTTTTATTACAAAACTCGCATTATTTATTATTGTCTTAGTCTTATTATGTTATAGGACAAATATTCTCACATACTTATTCTACTGATAACTTTAAGTTGCATACGCATGTATCTGCTGAAAAATCTCCTGATGAATAGCATTGGATGCAATTATTAGAATTAATTCCAAAACATTTGAAGCATTAGGAGTTACAAGTAATAGAAATTTATTATAGAAAGCCTTAATCAGACTAGTCTAAAATATACTGAAAGTCGACAATGCCTAAATATTAATTCTTATAATATCTTAAAGAATAAGTAGTCCCAGTAAAACTCCAAGATCAAACATTGCTTCCTTAATTTATTATAGTACTTAAAGTAAAAGGCAATAATTACCCAAAAGATTCTGATAGAATCTAAAACTAGTTATTTATCTTTGAATGAGTTGCAACAGCTAAAAAGTTTCCTTAAGTATTAATTGCACATCCAAAAAATACCCAGATATCACTAAAAAAGAAGATGGTTAATGATTTTATATCATAAATTAAAATGTTTTAAATTATTTTGAAAGTAGTTTGCTAATTTGTTTAATCTTAGGTCAATCCGAATTCCAGAAAATTCGAAACACCATCATGAAATTAAAGGAAAATACCATAATTCATTACTTGTTTACTGGAGCTAAATTTTAACCAGGCTGTAACGCTAAATTAAAGTCCTTGGGGATCTTAGCCATATTAAGAAAAAGTTTTAGAAGGCAACGAGTTAGTATCTCTTTAAGTTGGAACATTTGGATCAAGTATATCAAAAAATGCTAGCTAAGGTGAAACTTAAGAGATAAGGAAATAAAAAATAATTAAAGAGATTGACATTTTATTTATAGATAGTTATGCTTATGTAAATAATAAACATAGATGCAAGCTCTTTAATAAATTTAACTAAATAAAATTTATATCATCAATTCATCAAATATGGGTAGAAAAGAAATCTCAAATGACTTTAATTTTAACTTTAATCTACAATAGCAAGCTTTCTCTTATTTCAAGATACTATAAACATTTTTAAAATGATAAATAATAATTGAAATATTCAAGATAATTGGATAGAAGTAAAGTGCTGCATTTTAAGCAGCTCTTAAATATATTTAGTTATACTTTGAATTTAACTATATATATCCTTTTATTTCTGCTTTAAAGTGATTTAGAAATTTATACTTCGAAAGATTTTAAAATAAAAAGATAGGGATGATGTTTTTAAATTACATCTAGTGAAGATAAATTTTAAACTATTGATAATTCAGAGAAATAAGTTTAAGTTATGCTAATTAATGAGAAGCCACTTAAAAAATTCGTAGAAGGCAAGATCTTGTAGAGTATTTACTTTATCAGTTTTAATTATTTTTTAATATTTTTTGTCTTCATTGAGATTTCCTATATACACTTAATTTAATTTTAGAAATTTTCAAACTTTCTTCCGAAATATAGATGATTACATACTAAATAAATTCTAAATTTTTTTGCTCTTTTTAATTTGGTGTTATGGTATTATTAGTTAAAAGAAGCTACTTACAATATTATTTTGGCTTGCAGTTTAAGTTTAATAATTATTTATCTTAAAGATTTGTTTTAAGAATTATATTTCTTAAACACTTGTATGAGCTTAATAACCTTTTTACTCTTTTATTTGTAGAGATTTATAAATATTTATAAGCGAAAATAGAGAAAATAACTTTTTATATTTAATTATTGTTTACTATTTTATAGCTTTTTATTATTATTTACTTGGCCAAGCTTGATTTAAAATAATTCTGCTTAGTGAAAATTAATTTTTCTCCTTATTTGCTACACTGTAAAGATCTAATTTATTTCTTAGATCAATAAGTTTTATTAAGAAAATGCTAAATCATTAATAGACTTTAATTTGATGTTTCGTAAAATTAATTATTGAAGAATGACGCAAAATAAACATTTTAATAGCTAATTTATTTTTGAAAGATTGCTTTAAGAGTTATCTTAAGTTATGGATGGTTGATTTGAAGATAATTTACTAAGACTAAGTTTCAAATAAGATAGTTATAAGAAAACTTTGAAATGCTTTAATCATTCAATAAATAATAAACTTTACTTCTTCACTTTTCAAAATACTTATTACTTCAAAAAGCATACTCCTTAAAACTGAAATTCTTTCTTCTTTTCTTACTTTACTTCTTCACTTTTCAAAATACTTATTACTTCACAAAGCATACTCCTTAAAACTGAAATTCTTTCTTCTTTTCTTACTTTACTTCTTCACTTTTCAAAATACTTATTACTTCACAAAGCATACTCCTTAAAACTGAAATTCTTTCTTCTTTTCTTACTTTACTTCTTCACTTTTCAAAATGTTTATAACTTCACAAAGCATACTCCTTAAAACTGAAATTCTTTCTTCTTTTCTTACTTTACTTCTTCACTTTTAAAATACTTATTACTTCAAAAAGCATACTCCTTAAAACTGAAATTCTTTCTTCTTTTCTTACTTTACTTCTTCACTTTTCAAAATACTTATTACTTCACAAAGCATACTCCTTAAAACTGAAATTCTTTCTTTTATTTTTACTTTACTTCTTCACTTTTTTAAATACTTATTACTTCACAAAGCATACTCCTTAAAACTGAAATTCTTTCTTCTTTTCTTACTTTACTTCTTCACTTTTCAAAATACTTATTACTTCACAAAGCATACTCCTTATAACTGAAATTCTTTCTTCTTTTCTTACTTTACTTCTTCACTTTTCAAAATACTTATTACTTCAACAAAGCATACTCCTTAAAACTGAAATTCTTTCTTCTTTTCTTACTTTACTTCTTCACTTTTCAAAATACTTATTACTTCAACAAAGCATACTCCTTAAAACTGAAATTCTTTCTTCTTTTCTTACTTTACTTCTTCACTTTTCAAAATACTTATTACTTCACAAAGCATACTCCTTATAACTGAAATTCTTTCTTCTTTTCTTAATCTACTTCTTCACTTTTCTAAATGTTTATAACTTCACAAAGCATACTCCTTAAAACTGAAATTCTTTCTTCTTTTCTTACTTTACTTCTTCACTTTTCAAAATACTTATTACTTCACAAAGCATACTCCTTATAACTGAAATTCTTTCTTCTTTTCTTACTTTACTTCTTCACTTTTCAAAATACTTATTACTTCACAAAGCATAATCCTTATAACTGAAATTCTTTCTTCTTTTCTTAATCTACTTCTTCACTTTTTTAAATACTTATTACTTCACAAAGCATACTCCTTAAAACTGAAATTCTTTCTTCTTTTCTTACTTTACTTCTTCACTTTTCAAAATACTTATTACTTCACAAAGCATACTACTTAAAAATGAAATTCTTTCTTTTATTTTTACTTTACTTCTTCACTTTTCAAAATACTTATTACTTCACAAAGCATACTACTTAAAAACTGAAATTCTTTCTTCTTTTCTTACTTTACTTCTTCACTTTTCAAAATACTTATTACTTCACAAAGCATACTCCTTAAAAACTGAAATTCTTTCTTCTTTTCTTACTTTACTTCTTCACTTTTAAAATACTTATTACTTCAAAAAGCATACTCCTTAAAACTGAAATTCTTTCTTCTTTTCTTAATCTACTTCTTCACTTTTTTAAATACTTATTACTTCACAAAGCATACTCCTTAAAACTGAAATTCTTTCTTCTTTTCTTACTTTACTTCTTCACTTTTTTAAATACTTATTACTTCACAAAGCATACTCCTTATAACTGAAATTCTTTCTTCTTTTCTTACTTTACTTCTTCACTTTTCAAAATACTTATTACTTCACAAAGCATACTCCTTATAACTGAAATTCTTTCTTCTTTTCTTACTTTACTTCTTCACTTTTCAAAATACTTATTACTTCAACAAAGCATACTCCTTAAAACTGAAATTCTTTCTTCTTTTCTTACTTTACTTCTTCACTTTTCAAAATACTTATTACTTCACAAAGCATACTCCTTAAAAACTGAAATTCTTTCTTCTTTTCTTACTTTACTTCTTCACTTTTCAAAATACTTATTACTTCACAAAGCATAATCCTTATAACTGAAATTCTTTCTTCTTTTCTTAATCTACTTCTTCACTTTTTTAAATACTTATTACTTCACAAAGCATACTACTTAAAACTGAAATTCTTTCTTCTTTTCTTACTTTACTTCTTCACTTTTCAAAATACTTATTACTTCACAAAGCATACTACTTAAAAACTGAAATTCTTTCTTCTTTTCTTACTTTACTTCTTCACTTTTCAAAATACTTATTACTTCACAAAGCATACTCCTTAAAACTGAAATTCTTTCTTCTTTTCTTACTTTACTTCTTCACTTTTCAAAATACTTATTACTTCACAAAGCATACTCCTTAAAACTGAAATTCTTTCTTCTTTTCTTACTTTACTTCTTCACTTTTCAAAATACTTATTACTTCACAAAGCATACTCCTTAAAACTGAAATTCTTTCTTCTTTTCTTACTTTACTTCTTCACTTTTCAAAATACTTATTACTTCACAAAGCATACTACTTAAAAATGAAATTCTTTCTTTTATTTTTACTTTACTTCTTCACTTTTCAAAATACTTATTACTTCACAAAGCATACTACTTAAAAACTGAAATTCTTTCTTCTTTTCTTACTTTACTTCTTCACTTTTCAAAATACTTATTACTTCACAAAGCATACTACTTAAAAATGAAATTCTTTCTTCTTTTCTTACTTTACTTCTTCACTTTTCAAAATACTTATTACTTCTCAAAGCATAATCCTTATAACTGAAATTCTTTCTTCTTTTCTTAATCTACTTCTTCACTTTTTTAAATACTTATTACTTCACAAAGCATACTCCTTATAACTGAAATTCTTTCTTCTTTTCTTACTTTACTTCTTCACTTTTCAAAATACTTATTACTTCACAAAGCATACTACTTAAAAACTGAAATTCTTTCTTCTTTTCTTACTTTACTTCTTCACTTTTCAAAATACTTATTACTTCACAAAGCATAATCCTTATAACTGAAATTCTTTCTTTTATTTTTAATCTACTTCTTCACTTTTCAAAATACTTATTACTTCACAAAGCATACTCCTTAAAACTGAAATTCTTTCTTCTTTTCTTACTTTACTTCTTCACTTTTCAAAATACTTATTACTTCACAAAGCATACTCCTTAAAAACTGAAATTCTTTCTTCTTTTCTTACTTTACTTCTTCACTTTTCAAAATACTTATTACTTCACAAAGCATACTCCTTATAACTGAAATTCTTTCTTTTATTTTTACTTTACTTCTTCACTTTTTTAAATACTTATTACTTCAAAAAGCATACTCCTTAAAACTGAAATTCTTTCTTCTTTTCTTACGTTACTTCTTCACTTTTAAAAATACTTATTACTTCAACAAAGCATACTCTTTGAAACTGAAATTCTTTCTTCTTTTCTTACTTTACTTCTTCACTTTTCAAAATACTTATTACTTCACAAAGCATAATCCTTAAAACTGAAATTCTTTCTTCTTTTCTTACTTTACTTCTTCACTTTTCAAAATACTTATTACTTCTCAAAGCATAATCCTTATAACTGAAATTCTTTCTTCTTTTCTTAATCTACTTCTTCACTTTTCAAAATACTTATTACTTCACAAAGCATACTCCTTAAAACTGAAATTCTTTCTTCTTTTCTTACTTTACTTCTTCACTTTTAAAATACTTAGTACTTCTCAAAGCATAATCCTTATAACTGAAATTCTTTCTTCTTTTCTTAATCTACTTCTTCACTTTTCTAAATGTTTATAACTTCACAAAGCATACTCCTTAAAACTGAAATTCTTTCTTTTTTTCTTACTTTACTTCTTCACTTTTCAAAATACTTATTACTTCACAAAGCATACTACTTAAAAATGAAATTCTTTCTTTTATTTTTACTTTACTTCTTCACTTTTCAAAATACTTATTACTTCACAAAGCATACTACTTAAAAATGAAATTCTTTCTTTTATTTTTACTTTACTTCTTCACTTTTCAAAATACTTATTACTTCACAAAGCATACTCCTTAAAACTGAAATTCTTTCTTCTTTTCTTACTTTACTTCTTCACTTTTTTAAATACTTATTACTTCACAAAGCATACTCCTTATAACTGAAATTCTTTCTTCTTTTCTTACTTTACTTCTTCACTTTTCAAAATACTTATTACTTCACAAAGCATACTCCTTATAACTGAAATTCTTTCTTCTTTTCTTACTTTACTTCTTCACTTTTCAAAATACTTATTACTTCACAAAGCATACTCCTTAAAAACTGAAATTCTTTCTTCTTTTCTTACTTTACTTCTTCACTTTTCAAAATACTTATTACTTCACAAAGCATACTCCTTATAACTGAAATTCTTTCTTTTATTTTTACTTTACTTCTTCACTTTTCAAAATACTTATTACTTCAAAAAGCATACTCCTTAAAACTGAAATTCTTTCTTCTTTTCTTACTTTACTTCTTCACTTTTCAAAATACTTATTACTTCACAAAGCATACTACTTAAAAATGAAATTCTTTCTTTTATTTTTACTTTACTTCTTCACTTTTCAAAATACTTATTACTTCACAAAGCATACTACTTAAAAATGAAATTCTTTCTTTTATTTTTACTTTACTTCTTCACTTTTCAAAATACTTATTACTTCACAAAGCATACTCCTTAAAACTGAAATTCTTTCTTCTTTTCTTACTTTACTTCTTCACTTTTTTAAATACTTATTACTTCACAAAGCATACTCCTTATAACTGAAATTCTTTCTTCTTTTCTTACTTTACTTCTTCACTTTTCAAAATACTTATTACTTCACAAAGCATACTCCTTATAACTGAAATTCTTTCTTCTTTTCTTACTTTACTTCTTCACTTTTCAAAATACTTATTACTTCACAAAGCATACTCCTTAAAAACTGAAATTCTTTCTTCTTTTCTTACTTTACTTCTTCACTTTTCAAAATACTTATTACTTCACAAAGCATACTCCTTATAACTGAAATTCTTTCTTTTATTTTTACTTTACTTCTTCACTTTTCAAAATACTTATTACTTCAAAAAGCATACTCCTTAAAACTGAAATTCTTTCTTCTTTTCTTACTTTACTTCTTCACTTTTCAAAATACTTATTACTTCACAAAGCATACTACTTAAAAATGAAATTCTTTCTTTTATTTTTACTTTACTTCTTCACTTTTCAAAATACTTATTACTTCACAAAGCATACTACTTAAAAATGAAATTCTTTCTTTTATTTTTACTTTACTTCTTCACTTTTCAAAATACTTATTACTTCACAAAGCATACTCCTTAAAACTGAAATTCTTTCTTCTTTTCTTACTTTACTTCTTCACTTTTTTAAATACTTATTACTTCACAAAGCATACTCCTTATAACTGAAATTCTTTCTTCTTTTCTTACTTTACTTCTTCACTTTTCAAAATACTTATTACTTCACAAAGCATACTCCTTATAACTGAAATTCTTTCTTCTTTTCTTACTTTACTTCTTCACTTTTCAAAATACTTATTACTTCACAAAGCATACTCCTTAAAAACTGAAATTCTTTCTTCTTTTCTTACTTTACTTCTTCACTTTTCAAAATACTTATTACTTCACAAAGCATACTCCTTATAACTGAAATTCTTTCTTTTATTTTTACTTTACTTCTTCACTTTTCAAAATACTTATTACTTCAAAAAGCATACTCCTTAAAACTGAAATTCTTTCTTCTTTTCTTACTTTACTTCTTCACTTTTCAAAATACTTATTACTTCACAAAGCATACTACTTAAAAATGAAATTCTTTCTTTTATTTTTACTTTACTTCTTCACTTTTCAAAATACTTATTACTTCACAAAGCATACTACTTAAAACTGAAATTCTTTCTTCTTTTTTACTTTACTTCTTCACTTTTCAAAATACTTATTACTTCACAAAGCATACTCCTTAAAACTGAAATTCTTTCTTCTTTTCTTACTTTACTTCTTCACTTTTTTAAATACTTATTACTTCACAAAGCATACTCCTTATAACTGAAATTCTTTCTTCTTTTCTTACTTTACTTCTTCACTTTTCAAAATACTTATTACTTCACAAAGCATACTCCTTATAACTGAAATTCTTTCTTCTTTTCTTACTTTACTTCTTCACTTTTCAAAATACTTATTACTTCACAAAGCATACTCCTTAAAAACTGAAATTCTTTCTTCTTTTCTTACTTTACTTCTTCACTTTTCAAAATACTTATTACTTCACAAAGCATACTCCTTATAACTGAAATTCTTTCTTTTATTTTTACTTTACTTCTTCACTTTTCAAAATACTTATTACTTCAAAAAGCATACTCCTTAAAACTGAAATTCTTTCTTCTTTTCTTACTTTACTTCTTCACTTTTCAAAATACTTATTACTTCACAAAGCATACTCCTTAAAACTGAAATTCTTTCTTCTTTTCTTACTTTACTTCTTCACTTTTCAAAATACTTATTACTTCACAAAGCATACTCCTTAAAACTGAAATTCTTTCTTCTTTTCTTACTTTACTTCTTCACTTTTCAAAATGTTTATAACTTCACAAAGCATACTCCTTAAAACTGAAATTCTTTCTTCTTTTCTTACTTTACTTCTTCACTTTTAAAATACTTATTACTTCAAAAAGCATACTCCTTAAAACTGAAATTCTTTCTTCTTTTCTTACTTTACTTCTTCACTTTTCAAAATACTTATTACTTCACAAAGCATACTCCTTAAAACTGAAATTCTTTCTTTTATTTTTACTTTACTTCTTCACTTTTTTAAATACTTATTACTTCACAAAGCATACTCCTTAAAACTGAAATTCTTTCTTCTTTTCTTACTTTACTTCTTCACTTTTCAAAATACTTATTACTTCACAAAGCATACTCCTTAAAACTGAAATTCTTTCTTCTTTTCTTACTTTACTTCTTCACTTTTCAAAATACTTATTACTTCAACAAAGCATACTCCTTAAAACTGAAATTCTTTCTTCTTTTCTTACTTTACTTCTTCACTTTTCAAAATACTTATTACTTCACAAAGCATACTCCTTATAACTGAAATTCTTTCTTCTTTTCTTAATCTACTTCTTCACTTTTCTAAATGTTTATAACTTCACAAAGCATACTCCTTAAAACTGAAATTCTTTCTTCTTTTCTTACTTTACTTCTTCACTTTTCAAAATACTTATTACTTCACAAAGCATACTCCTTATAACTGAAATTCTTTCTTCTTTTCTTACTTTACTTCTTCACTTTTCAAAATACTTATTACTTCACAAAGCATAATCCTTATAACTGAAATTCTTTCTTCTTTTCTTAATCTACTTCTTCACTTTTTTAAATACTTATTACTTCACAAAGCATACTCCTTAAAACTGAAATTCTTTCTTCTTTTCTTACTTTACTTCTTCACTTTTCAAAATACTTATTACTTCACAAAGCATACTACTTAAAAATGAAATTCTTTCTTTTATTTTTACTTTACTTCTTCACTTTTCAAAATACTTATTACTTCACAAAGCATACTACTTAAAAACTGAAATTCTTTCTTCTTTTCTTACTTTACTTCTTCACTTTTCAAAATACTTATTACTTCAACAAAGCATACTCCTTAAAACTGAAATTCTTTCTTCTTTTCTTACTTTACTTCTTCACTTTTAAAATACTTATTACTTCAAAAAGCATACTCCTTAAAACTGAAATTCTTTCTTCTTTTCTTAATCTACTTCTTCACTTTTTTAAATACTTATTACTTCACAAAGCATACTCCTTATAACTGAAATTCTTTCTTCTTTTCTTACTTTACTTCTTCACTTTTTTAAATACTTATTACTTCACAAAGCATACTCCTTATAACTGAAATTCTTTCTTCTTTTCTTACTTTACTTCTTCACTTTTCAAAATACTTATTACTTCACAAAGCATACTCCTTATAACTGAAATTCTTTCTTCTTTTCTTACTTTACTTCTTCACTTTTCAAAATACTTATTACTTCAACAAAGCATACTCCTTAAAACTGAAATTCTTTCTTCTTTTCTTACTTTACTTCTTCACTTTTCAAAATACTTATTACTTCACAAAGCATACTCCTTAAAAACTGAAATTCTTTCTTCTTTTCTTACTTTACTTCTTCACTTTTCAAAATACTTATTACTTCACAAAGCATAATCCTTATAACTGAAATTCTTTCTTCTTTTCTTAATCTACTTCTTCACTTTTTTAAATACTTATTACTTCACAAAGCATACTACTTAAAACTGAAATTCTTTCTTCTTTTCTTACTTTACTTCTTCACTTTTCAAAATACTTATTACTTCACAAAGCATACTACTTAAAAACTGAAATTCTTTCTTCTTTTCTTACTTTACTTCTTCACTTTTCAAAATACTTATTACTTCACAAAGCATACTCCTTAAAACTGAAATTCTTTCTTCTTTTCTTACTTTACTTCTTCACTTTTCAAAATACTTATTACTTCAACAAAGCATACTCCTTAAAACTGAAATTCTTTCTTCTTTTCTTACTTTACTTCTTCACTTTTCAAAATACTTATTACTTCACAAAGCATACTCCTTAAAACTGAAATTCTTTCTTCTTTTCTTACTTTACTTCTTCACTTTTCAAAATACTTATTACTTCACAAAGCATACTACTTAAAAATGAAATTCTTTCTTTTATTTTTACTTTACTTCTTCACTTTTCAAAATACTTATTACTTCACAAAGCATACTACTTAAAAACTGAAATTCTTTCTTCTTTTCTTACTTTACTTCTTCACTTTTCAAAATACTTATTACTTCACAAAGCATACTACTTAAAAATGAAATTCTTTCTTCTTTTCTTACTTTACTTCTTCACTTTTCAAAATACTTATTACTTCTCAAAGCATAATCCTTATAACTGAAATTCTTTCTTCTTTTCTTAATCTACTTCTTCACTTTTTTAAATACTTATTACTTCACAAAGCATACTCCTTATAACTGAAATTCTTTCTTCTTTTCTTACTTTACTTCTTCACTTTTCAAAATACTTATTACTTCACAAAGCATACTACTTAAAAACTGAAATTCTTTCTTCTTTTCTTACTTTACTTCTTCACTTTTCAAAATACTTATTACTTCACAAAGCATAATCCTTATAACTGAAATTCTTTCTTTTATTTTTAATCTACTTCTTCACTTTTCAAAATACTTATTACTTCACAAAGCATACTCCTTAAAACTGAAATTCTTTCTTCTTTTCTTACTTTACTTCTTCACTTTTCAAAATACTTATTACTTCACAAAGCATACTCCTTAAAAACTGAAATTCTTTCTTCTTTTCTTACTTTACTTCTTCACTTTTCAAAATACTTATTACTTCACAAAGCATACTCCTTATAACTGAAATTCTTTCTTTTATTTTTACTTTACTTCTTCACTTTTTTAAATACTTATTACTTCAAAAAGCATACTCCTTAAAACTGAAATTCTTTCTTCTTTTCTTACGTTACTTCTTCACTTTTAAAAATACTTATTACTTCAACAAAGCATACTCTTTGAAACTGAAATTCTTTCTTCTTTTCTTACTTTACTTCTTCACTTTTCAAAATACTTATTACTTCACAAAGCATAATCCTTAAAACTGAAATTCTTTCTTCTTTTCTTACTTTACTTCTTCACTTTTCATAATACTTATTACTTCTCAAAGCATAATCCTTATAACTGAAATTCTTTCTTCTTTTCTTAATCTACTTCTTCACTTTTTTAAATACTTATTACTTCACAAAGCATACTCCTTAAAACTGAAATTCTTTCTTCTTTTCTTACTTTACTTCTTCACTTTTCAAAATACTTATTACTTCACAAAGCATACTCCTTAAAACTGAAATGCTTTCTTCTTTTCTTACTTTACTTCTTCACTTTTCAAAATACTTATTACTTCACAAAGCATACTCCTTAAAACTGAAATTCTTTCTTCTTTTCTTACTTTACTTCTTCACTTTTCAAAATACTTATTACTTCACAAAGCATACTACTTAAAAATGAAATTCTTTATTTTATTTTTACTTTACTTCTTCACTTTTCAAAATACTT